>CAUYQV010063481.1:0-14257 GCA_963574575.1 Galagoides demidoff
AAGGAAGTGGGGAGGGGAGTTTTACAACCGGGACTAGTCAGGGAATGAGGTCAGGGGACATTTTATAGCATGTACTGACGAAAAGGAACAGAGAACTGAGTCTTAGGTTCTTAGGCTGTAATTTCAAATTTGGGTCCCACAGGATGGCAAATGTTTTTATTGGGTTAAGCTGGCTTTCATAATGATGCTGGGAGAATGTGGCTGTGAGTGCCTATAGCAATGTTAAAATGTTGTTATGAAGCTTTGGCTATGTTTGCCTTAAATCCATTCTATCCATTGTGCTTTTATGAATCTTTCTGTTAGATTTAAATTAATAAACCTTGTCATACCCATTTTATACCTCGGGACACTAGAAATTGCAAGAGCATTTCAGCAAATTCAAGTTTAGTTTGATGCTGTATCGTTTACAGCAACAGTGGAGTTGAAAATCTCAGTTCCCAAGATCTTTTTGATCTATGAGCATGCTGAAATCAGCAGCTAGACTCACACCTTCTTACCTAAAACTGGAGGCAGGGTTAGTCTCTTTGTTTTCACTTTTTGTCCCACTGTTTATAAGACCTAGGGATCAGTTTCTTTAACTGTCCCAGGAATAAGTCACAACTGAGTACTATATAAAAGAAGTTAAAATAATAGAATAAAGAGGGTTTTGAAAAGGAGAGTTAGGAAGAAAAGGTAAAATAGGAGGTGAAAAAAGCATCACACATGATAGAAATTGGTAGATTCAGGCTCGGCGCTCGTAGCACAGTGGGTACAGTGCCAGCCATATACACTGAGGATGGCAGGTTTGAACCCAGCTTGGGCCAGCTAAACAACCACAATAAAAAAAATAGCTGGGCATTGTCATGGGCACCTGTAGTCCCAGCTACCTGGGAGACTAAGGCAAGAGAATCACTTAAGCCCAAGAGTTTGAGGTTGCTGTGAGCTGTGAAGCATGGCACTCTACCCAGGGTGACATAATGAGACTCTGTCTCTAAAAAAAAAAAAAGAAATGAATAGATTCAGAATCAGCCTCAATAGTGTTATGTATTGAAGGGCAGTGAAAGGCCCTCTTGGCCTAGGATTTCTTCTGACCAACCCAACCTAATTCCTGAAATTTTTAACAATTCACATTTATGTCCTTGAATGAAGAAAGCCCTTTTGGAGATGCGTGTGATATTATTACTATAACTATCTAAGATTTCTTAACTGGGCAGTAGATACTAGACTGAGAGCTACATGGACGTGCAGGTACTTTACCAAAGGAAAAGTAGAAGAGAAGTCAATCATGCCTGCTAGAATATTAGCCCAGCATATTTATATGTGAAATACTAGGCTAATGGTAGTGTGGAGAAGAGGGAGAGGATGGGGGTGGAGAGTCTGGAGCTTACACTGGTTACCCAGAGGCAGCCCCTGAGCTTTGCGCCTCCCAGGATGAGAGCCCTGAAAGGAGCTGCCCAGGTGGGATGGGGCGGGGGAGTGGGAATTTTGTCGATAAGCTCCACAAATCACATTTAATCTGAGGCACAGTGTTTCTTTCTAATTTATTCCCCATCCACTTCCAGAAGGAATTTGAAATCACTCACAATAAAAAGCACACGTGCTGCAGAATTAAAAAGAAAAATTTAAATAATCAGAGGTCAAAGAGAACAGTGTTTCCAAGCATTTTCTTCAAACTCAGGCTCCAGCACATGAGAATGTGCTTTACATTAAAAATGGACTTTCTGTAGGTTGTGTAATGGAGACAATAAGCCCATTCTTCACATTTCAAATACAAAATTATTTTGTCAAATATAATTTGTTTTAATCTAAAGATACTACTCAGATATTCTGAATACCAGAGAGATAATTGCCAGAGGAAATTTCATTCATTCTGCAAATATTTATTGAACACTTGCCTTGTTGCCAGACACCATTGGAAGCCCTGGGCGTGTAACAGTGAGGGAGCTCTTGCAATTGAATTTAAATATTATCATTCCTAAATAGAGTAATGTTCAGTTAACATATAATGCATGACATTTTAGGATTGAACTCCTGAGAGTTCTATCCAAGTCTTGATATCTCTCTCTCCAACCCCATTTACTCAAGGATCAATAGATGGAGGCCTGAGAATTGCCCTTGACACAGCCCTGTTCCCTCCACATGTAATCAGTCTCTCCCCTGTCTCTGCAGATTAGATCTGACCTCATGCCCCTTGGTTTAAGCCTTCTGCATGTCTAACTAGCTTCTTATTCCCTGCTTCCTCTCAACCAGTTCATTCTTCACGAAGTTATCAGATTATCTGATTGTGTTCTGGTCTACTTATAATTATAACCCATTGTGGGCTATTTATTATACTTGGTATAATATCAAAGCTCTTACCAGAATGGAAAAAGGCCCTACATGATTTTATCCCACCTGTCTTTCCAGCCACATCAGTTTTCCCGGAGCTTGTTTTGCTCTAGTTAGATTGTGTATTTCAGTTCCGGGAGAATGCCCAGGCCACAGTGTTCACACACGGCTTCCTCTGCCTGGGATAGCCTCTTCTCCTATTGTTTGGATAACTGGTTCCATACAAATAGGCCTTGACTTTGCATGTTACTTTGTAAGGTAGGTCCCTCCTGCGCCTGTGCTAAATGAGCAATCCCATATCCCCATTGTTCTTTCACTACCATAATTGTATCCCCATATAAAAGTTATTCAGGCAGGCATAGGGTTACAGCCCTCCTTCCATCCAGCAATTCCTCTGATAGAAGATATCACTTTACTTGTCTGGTCAGTTTTACTTCTCTTTTCTTCTACAGAGTATGGATTCTGGGATGGGTGTGATTGCTCACGCATGGAATCCTAGCACTTTGGGAGCCTGAGTGGGAGGATCACTTGAGGCTAAGAGTTCAAGACTAGTGGAAGCAAGAATGAGACCCCTGTCTCTAACAAAAATAGAACAATGAGCTGGGTGTTGTGGCAGGTGCTTGTAGTCTCAGGTCCTTGGGAGGCTGAAGCAGGAAGGTTGCTTGAGCCTAGGCAAGGATTCCTTCTTGTGTATTGTAAAAGAAACATAACTGAACTATATTGTTAGATCTGTACTATGGGAGAAAAGAAAAAGAAAAGCCTCACAGATCTGGGGATGGAGAGACCATTTGGGTTTTGGCTGTATGTAGTGTGGCTCATGTCTGTAATCCCAGCACTTCAGGAGGCTGGAGTAGGAGGATCACTTGAGGTCAAAAGTTTAAGAGCAGCCTGAGCAACATAGGGAGATTTTGTCTCTAAAAAAATAAAATACAAGTTTTGGGTTTGGGTGTGAGTGAGGCTCTGGATTATCTGTGGAGTGTGAGGGATTTGGGAAGGGGAATAAGGCCTTTAGAGAAACGTATTTTTGGACTCTGAATTGCATTTGTCCTTCATGTTTTTGAAATGCTAAGTAAAGAATGAACTTACTTTTTGGTTGTTTTGGTTGCTTTGTGTGTACCTTTAATGCTTTAAGGCGGGATTGCCTGGGCCCTTGGATGAATGGGGTTCCCATTGGATCTGTTTATTGGTTTGATATCTGTTTCTTCCACTGGCCTGTGAATGCAGTGAGGGCAGGGATCATGTTGAGATTGTTTACATGCACGAGCTGTCCTAGCACACTACCTGGTTCATAGCGAACAATCTTATTTTTATTCTCCAAGTTTGACAACCAAGATAAGAAAAGAAAAAAGTCTTGATGAGTTTTAGAATTCTTGTTGTCAGACAAATCATTAGAACAGCCCTTGGTGGGGAGAGTCTCTTTCTGGTCTGATAAGATCATATGATGGGATCCACACCGTGGCTCCTAGGTAGGAGGCGTTGAAAAACATACTGACGTTGTTAGATTTTTTTTCATTTTATTGACAAGACTGTGGGGAACCTGTGGCCTTTTGACTGAATCTGAACAAATCCTTTTATTAAAAGGAGAGCAGCAGAGAAAGATGAAGCTTTTCTTGCCTCCTTTGGTGCTCAAGGAAGAACAGTCTTGAAATCGGATGGCTGTAGGTTCCCCACCCGATATCCTGCAACTATGAGATTGCAAATTTTCTAAAGCATTTCTGCAGACCCCGAAGCTGGTGCTAGTGCGTGTAGATATGTTTCTTTCTGGCACTCTGACATGATGCTTGGATAAGACTTAGGGAACCAGGAAGGATGGGTGGGGTGATTTCCATATTGCGTAGCCTGTCTTCTAAGTAGCATTAATCTCATTCATATGTATGTTAAAACTACAGAAAAAATATGCAACTCATATGCTATTTGGGGCTTCCTTTCCTCTTAGAGATGTAGGCACAGCTGGGCATAAATTCCAGTTTTCGGGTCTGTGATGCTCTGAGCCTACTTCCTTTCTCACACTGTCCACATCTCGGATTCCTTATGTCTTCTTGATCTCTTTTTTTACCTGTCAGATCCAGATGAAAGGTTCCCCTCCCTTACCAGTTTCCACCCCAAATCCAGTTGTGGTCTATGTTTCTCAATGGTGATGACTGTCACGGGGGACTTATGTCTTGCACCTGTTCCTTCTGCTGTTCCCTGGTCCTTGACGACCTCAGCAGCTCCCCAAGTGTGCCCCTCCCCACCATGTGCTGCTCGCTGTAGTGGACCAGTGCAGCTGACCCAACCCCTTCCCTATGGCGATCAAGGCTAGAGAGAACACCTCCCTGTCCATCCTGGGATTCAGGGGAATAGAACTGTGTCATGTTATACATCAGTTCTAAAATTAAGCTCTCTGGTAAGTGTTTCAAGAGAAGATGGCCTTTGTTGTTAATTTTGGAAAGACCCATGTTTATATGGATAAAATTTGGCAGCAAATTTAAACGACTGATTTGGCCTAGATTTTAGCCCAGATGGAGATACCTCTGTGAAGCTAAGTCGGAGAATTCTGTAGCAGACTCAAGCCACATCTGCTGCTACTACCCTGAGTGCGACTGATGCTCTCCTTCCTCTCCCCGCCCCTTGTCGTCTTCTTTTGCTTCATCAGGAGGTCTGTTTGGAACTTCTCCAATGTATAAGCAGTATCTGTTGAGACAACAAATTCCATCTCTTAGAACAAGGGCCCCCAGACTTTTTTGTTGAGGGTCCAGAGAGTAAATATTTTTGGCTCTGTGGGCCATACAGCGTCTCGATACTCAATTTGGTCATGGTTAAGTTCTGACGCAGCAGGAGGAGACATAGAAACACACCAGCCTCGTGTGTTCCAGTGGAACAGTGGTGGGCTGTACCTATCTGGCCATGGGCTGGGGTTAGCGACTGCTGCCTTAGAGCACAAATAAGACGATTCAGGCCTGGGGAGTGTACTGTGTTCCTGTTCAGGGATCACCACTGCAACTGAATCATGTGCGGCCTTTCGTAGAAGGATGATTTTTAAAATTTTTTTTTATTTTTAGTATTAATGATTCCTGTTTAGGCTGTTATGATGATTTGGCTCTAAAATGCTCCCTATTCTGACAAAAATAAACCTGGGTTGCTTATATATGAGATTATTCTTTACTATGGAAGGGAATACCAAAAATGTCTGCTCACAGCACAGACTGCCTCGATTCAGGTATCCACTTTCATTAAGTTGTATGAGGTAGTGGATTGGAAAGGACAACCCGTCTGGCAGAAGGCAGGCCAACAGCGGCACTCCCTCTATTCTTCCCTCTATTCAGGAGTCAACTGCATCAACCAGAGACGTTTTTAATCAGTGATCTTTTAATCTTAGAGCCCTCGAAGCATTTTCTTCCCAGCAGTAATGCCCTTTGTGCCTGTTATGTATTCCAAAATCTCCTCCCTGGAGAGCTCACTGAGGAAAACTGGACGGGGAAGGGAACACGCCGCGGGTGTCAGCTTGCCCAGAGAGTCAGCCTTCCTGGGATGAGCTGGATATGTGGATGACATTTTGACTGTGGTGGTGGCACCTGCTGTGGCATTTTTGGCGGTGTCCAAAGCCAGTCAGTGTCTTCTTTTGGAAACTGGTAGCTTCACTGACATAAAGCGCAAAATATCAGTCCACAAACCATCTCTGTATTGGTCTTCCCATTTGCATTTGTGGGGAATTTTTTTTAAAGGAATTATTTTCTCTAAGAACAACTTCTTCTTCTTCTTCTTCTTCTTTCCAAGGCTTTCATGACCCATTTTTAATATGGAGAATGTGTTTATGGGCGTGGAATCCACACAGACAGGATCCATCGCCCCTGGGCTGGGCTCCGTCTCCTGGTGCTGACCTCTTCACATTAATTTCCCAAGTGAAAGCCAGCTCAATTCTCCCTGAATCTAGCGTATTGTCTATAACCTTTCAAAATTGGCAGTTAAGTCAGGATAGGGAACTGTACTGGCAGCAATAAAAGGAAGTAGGACACGGGACAGTGCTCAGAAAAATCACAGCTGTCATAAAACGGAGTCTTTCAGTAGCCTGTTGGATCCAGGGACACGTGAAAGCATTTCATGCATGACAAAACATTAGTAAATATTGAATAGCATTCTTGTTTTGTTATTGCCTGGTGGGGATCAGCGTCTCTTCTTTTTCCTTTGGTTATGTTTAATACTTATTTGACATTTTTCTGGCATTCTTGAACATGTTTAGGAGAAAGGAGAAGTCACAGGTAGGAGGAAAAGTAAAGGCTGGATATCAAAATTCCCATCAACAAATAAGCATTACTCTGGTTAACACGAAATGCAAATAAAATTAGTGAGCTGAATTAGTGTTGGTTTCTCTGAGCCTTTATAATGGAACCTTTGATCTGTTGATTTTTTTTTTTTCTTTTTTAAAGGAACAATAGCAGGGCAGCCAGGGGAGTTTGATCTGGCAGTGGTGTTCACTGTGCTGTCTCCAACTCGTCTGGGTTGTACAGAGATTAACACAAAGAGTAAATTTGTTTTGCAATTGTTTGTTGTACTGAGCCCACTCGGTATATGGTTGCCTTTAGGAAAATGATGGAATCTGTATTACAGCGAAATTCTCTGTTGGCAGGCAAGCTTTCACCTGTAAGTCTAAACCTAACAGTTAATGTTGCACGTACTATTTTTAGGGTATTTCTTGATAACAAGTTATTAGTTCATAAGAATTATTGCTTTAGGCTCTGTAACCACAACTAAGGTGTATTTGAAATTGGCAATACCTATAATGGAAACAATAGGAGAAAGTTAGTTTTTCCTCTTCATGGGGCAATAGGCAATAGCAGTCTAATTGGGGAGATGATCAGAAACTCAAACTTGGAACACTTTTGAATAAGACTGTGTCTAAATTCATTCCTTTGTGTATTTGTTGAGCATCTCATATGTGCTTAGGAAGTGTTCTAGGCACTAGGGAGAGAGACTGATAAGTTCTCTTCTCTCTTGGAATTCGCATTGTGACAAGGCTTATATTTTCAAGTCAGCATTAAAATGTTAATGCAAAGCAGTGCTGAATTGCAAGGGGGACACGGAATGGTTTCTACTACCCATTATTTTGAGGCAAGGCATGTGGTATTGAAAATTTCAGAGCAGAAGAGTCCTATGCATCTGATGCATGGGGCTCCCATGGCTCTAAGAAAGGCATTTGAAGTGGGACATTTTTCCTTTACCTTTAAAAAAGTTGTTATAAATATATGTACTCTTTGCTTCCAATAAATTGGACAAAGGCCATTCGCCACTGATATACAATTTCAAAAAATTCTTTTTTTTTTTTTTTAGACAGAGTCTCACTCTGTTGCTTGGGTAGAGTGCTGTGGAATCAACCTCAAACTCCTAGGTTCAAGGGATCCCCCTGCCTCACCCTCCTAAGTAGCTGGGACTATAGGCACCTGCCACAATGCCTGGCTAGTTTTTCTGTTTTTGATAGAGATGGGGGTCTCACCTTTGCTCAGATTGGTTTTGAACTCCTGAGCTCAAGTAATCCACCCTCTTCAGCCTCCCAGTGTGCTAGGATTACAGACATGAGCCACCATGCCTGGCTCAGAAATTATAAATTTTATAATGAGTTTTATAAACTCATGAATTATTCTTCTATTTCAACCTTTCACCAACTCAGCCCATCCTACGGCTTCTTTCCAAGAGAAGTCTGGGCTTGAATGCCTCTTGTGATGAGGAGTTCACTCCCTCTGGTTTTGCCTGCTGTTTTCTTTGGTCAGCTCCCATTCCCCATAGGTTGAAACCACTTCCCATGTGTAGCTTCTTGAGTCCAAATAGAACATGTCTAACCCCTCCTCCTACACGGACACCTTCAGATATCTGAAGATAGTTGTTCCCTCAAGTTCATTCTGAAAACATTTTTTTCCTTGAATAAATGAAAAGGAACTTAATTTAGAAAAATTATGACATTAATTAGTTTAATTGAATACTAATTCTAATCAGATAAAGGTGTAGGTAAACCGATACTGCATTTCAATCCAGTGTTAGGGGCAGGGTACAAGGAATGCTAGATATTGTCTCCGCAAAAAAGTCAATAACACAGTTTATCTTTTTCAGCTGTTCAGAAATCAGTTTGGGGACTTCTGATTGAATCATGCATAGCATTTAAATATTCAGATTTTTGAGTATTTTAAAGAAGGGATCGGATTTGAACTCCTTCATGTTAGTGTGTTAAAAGAAGTGATTTTCAACTAGTGTGCCAGGCAATTTTTTAAAGGTTATTAATTAAATTATTTTTGAAAGAAGTTCAAAGCACAGTAAGTATATTCTTTTTTTACTCTTTTTTTTTTTTGATCAACATAATTTAAGTGTGCTGTGGAAGTTTAACTAGAGAGTCAAGTGCACTATGAGATAAAAAAGACCGAAAAACACGATTTGGAGTGTAGTACAAAAAACCCATGATTTGGAGTGTAGTGGTAGCAGGAGATTCCCTGCTGTCATCTCGGGCTTTACAGTTTCCAAAGTGGTTTTGGATAATACCTCATTTGATTTTTGAGGAGTCCTGTGAGGTACTCAGGAAGGTATTGTTCCTTTAAAACAGAAAACAGAGGCGAGTTTAAGTATTCTGTGTGTGTTCTTCTTTTCAGTTAGGAAGTAGCAGAAGCTGAGCTTGAACCTCAGTCCGGGGCCTTTTGTCTTACACCACACAGCCTCACTGGTGACATGAAGACATGCTGTCCTCCTCCAAACATGGACATTTTCATCAGTTTCCTTGACAAACAAGAGGCTTCCTTGTATGGTAGATTAATGTACCAGATGACCAACATGATTTAGAATTTAAATACATTCCACTTACTTTTTTTAGTGATGCTACAAGATACTTTTAGAAAATCAAATAGTAAGTCACATTGTGTATATTATTAATAATTTGTACAGATAATTTTAGCTTTAAATGATTTCCTTAGAGCACCGTAAATCAGGGCTTGATTTGCATGTTAATTTACATCAAGTTTTTTTTGGGGGGGGTTATTTTATCTTCTCACAGGATTGAGCTTAATAGGATTTAGGTTAAGGTTTGATTCTATTTAGTTTGGTGGAGTTTTCTTCTTCTATTTTTTAGATAGTGAGATTTTACTTCCAGAGTTAAAGTTCTGCTTTTAGGAGGAAAGGAATTGGGGAGGAAAAGCCTCTTGGTCTGAGGCTAAGCCCTGGCCAGTCATCAGAATGGATTAAGATGAGTCTTAAATAAATAAGCGTGTTTCTTTTCATCCAGCATTTTGATAACATTGGATGCTTATTACGTAAGTCGCTGAAGGTAAGAGCACAGTGTGATAACGCTGTCATCCTCCTTCAGGATAAACTTTAGACATTGAATAGCTTCTCCTTCCAGATTTGCATGGTTATCTCCACCCCATGTTTGACCTGGCTGTTGCTTATTAGAATAGCAGACTTTCTTCTAAAGCTCTAAGAAAACCCTGACGTTTGGGAGCTCAGATGGGTCGGTGAGTCCTAGTGGTTTAGTCTTGCCTACGTCTTCCTATTTATCCACTGTCCAAAGCAGCCAGCTCATTGACTAAAGGAAGGTAATTCCAAAAGTCATAAAATGCCCTAAATTAATGGGCTTAAATAAAAACTTTCATTAAAAATACTATCTTATTTAATAAAATTTGCTACAGTAAACAAAAATTCTTTTGTATCTCTAATTCTTTCAATCTGCCCTTGCATCAGTCCTCTGAGAAAATTTATATTTGCTGGCACTAACGTTATGTTCCAAGAACAATGCTATCTTGGATGTTTGTTTCATTGGGTCTGAAAAAGAATTTATGATGGGGCAGCTTATATGTGGTTTCACAAATAAGAAAACTGAGGACAAGTGTAAGTAACTTACCTGTGCCTTATAGCTCCTTGCAGGACAGACTCCACCCATACTGTCCAGCATGTCAGGTTGCAGTGCTTGCCCATTCTTTTCGCCAAAGAATTCTTGCCCAAATGCCTGAGAAGGAATAAAACTGATGTTTTATTAAACCCAGATTTTTGGAGGGGAGCTGGAGAAGGATCTTGCTCTGTCACATGGGCTAGAGTACAGTGGAGTCATTATAGTTGACTGCAACCTCAGACTTGTGGGCTCAAGCGATCCTCCTGCCTTAGCTTCCGGAGTAGCTAGAACAACGGGTGTGCACCACCACACCCAGCTAATTTTTTCTACTTTCAGTAGAGACAGGGCATCACTCTTGCTTGGGCTGGTCTTGAACTCCTGACCTCAAGTGATTCTCCTGACTTGGTCTCTCAGTGTGCTGGGATTACAGGTGAGAGTCATTGTACCCAGCCTGAACTCAGATTTTAAAAAAAATATGCATCTTGATCCCTAAATACAGACTTCTTATATTTTTCTTTGTTTCTTCTCCCTGGGATAGCAACAGCAACCAGAAATAAAATTCTCTCATCTATTATCATAGACCAAATTTGCCTTATGTAGTCTTTGACTAATGACTTGTTGGTCAGAATAAACTCAGGGATCTGTTCTCTGATAGTACATTAATAATATATATGCATTAAAGCTTCTTCCCAGAGAATATTTGAGCTTTGACATATTGAGCACTGGCATTTTAAATTAAAGCTGTTGCTGTCCGTGCATTTTAAAAACTGGATGGCTTAGAAATAGTGTTTCATACATAACAAAATAGACCTGAGGTCACATGTAGTTTACTAAGGCAAAACTATGCCTGGCCTGTTTAATTGTGGTAGGGGTTTGAATTGAGTTTTCCAATTATCACGACCCAGACATCTTTCAGACTGAGAAAAAAACCTACCCAGTTTTGCAGGGCTTTGATTTACTAGGAACACCATGGAGCAACCTAATGGGTTTTCTACATACCGTGGGAGCTAGGCATAATGAATCAGAAACTATTCTGAATCCTTCAAGACAGGAGAGTATCAAGATTAAAATGATGCTTGGTGACAATTATGATTCTATAGTTGAGCCCTAGGCTTGCGTTATTGTTTCTTATCTTACAAACACTTTTGTATCTGGTTATATTAGCTAAGCAATGCTTTTTGCTTGTAGCATTAGAGTCGTGCAGGTTTGTAGGTAGTCGGTGTTCAGCTTTTTCCTTCTTGGATCTGATTTGGGGACATTTTGTATTGCATACACCCTTACACAAATATATTTTTGCACAACATATGTACAGATAAATAAGACATGAAGGTTTTCCTTTAGGGTAGTGTAATAAGAAGAACCCCAGATGTGGACCTCTGAGGCCATGAGTGACACCTACTGCCCTCTCTTCCCACCATGTTATAGGTAGAATTAACAGGTTATTTTCCCCTCAAATGCCAATGTTCTAGGTGATCTCAGAACTTATATCCGATCAGACCCAGGGTAACTTCATCTACAGAGTCACTTGCCTAAAGCCACAAGAGTAGTAAATAGTGGAACTGAGGCTAGATCTCAGGGCTGTTAATTCCTGCTAATTTCTCATCACTCAAGACAGCTTTTATGTTAATGAGTACATTTTCTATAAAACCAGGGTCTACTTCTCTGCTCTGTATCCTTCTCACAGAAAGCTGCCAATTCCCTGTCCAGAGGCTGGTGGATTTGGGATGGAGGAGAACTCACCCAACCTCCAGTGGGTCTTAGCGATAGTACCTGTTACTCCACCATCTGTTTGGCATGAACATACTGCTTGCTATTGACATTGCAGGTTTATTTTCAGCAGGGCACTCCTGACTCCCGAGTTCTTGGTACTGGCATGAAACCTTCTAATTGCAGGATACAGTGAAGTCCAAAGTGAATTAGAAATTTAATTAAATTTCTTGCTTGTTTAATTGTTTAATGTGTTGCACAGTCCAACTTGCAATTCCACATTCAATTATAATGAAACTCCCCTTAGACTGGTTTTTGTTTTGGGGGGTTGAAAATGACTCCAAAAAGGGAATTGATGCTTTAAGGGAATCTTTGGTTTTATAAAATTTCAATGTAAGAGATTGACTGTTTTAGTATTAAGTTTGTATTGACTCTTGGTATTGACACAAGTCTAAATGTGCAAAGCCCACAAAGGCTAAATCCCATAGGCTTATGTTTAATTTAAAATATGGCTAGTTGGCCATTTTGAATATCCTGGGTAGGTTGATAATCTGAATACCTGACTGATTGGGGAAATAGTCAAATATTAATTTTAAATGTTTATTAGTAGACTGTTTGCCATTGGTTTTTAAATTCATTTGGACAGCGAGAATCCACATTTGTTTAAAATTGCCAATAAACCGGATTTCATAAAGGTGTTTGGAGGTTAAATGCTTAGTAATTAATTTATGCTTAAGTAATATTTTTGGTAATTTGGAAGAAGAGTAGGCAGTTGAGGATAATGTTAATGATGAATAATAATGAAGGCTTAAATATTCCAAGATTTAATTGCGGAGATCATAATCATATTCATCATCCTAGAAACAGAATAGGAAATTAGATCAAAAAGACATTTTAAAAAAGTGGACGCTGGTCAAGGAGAAAAAAAAGTCAGGGAGGACTCAACTCCTATCATGGACTTGGCCACAGGACCCAGGCAGGACTACCTTCCTGTCTGGGACTTAATTAATTCATCAAAGAGGAGGTTGGAAATATTTGTGATCTCTTTTTGTCCCGCATGGCAAAAGAAGGTGAGGGAAGTGTAAACATTCACAGCGACACAAAAATAATGGTCTAATTAACTCCTCTTTTATTTTTTCTCCAGAAGTTATGATGTTTTTATCTTGGTCCTTAAAAGTACATCAGGCAATTGTGACTCATTGTGTGAGTGTGTTTATGTGTGTGTGTGTGTGTACGTCCTGAACAATGACGGTGTGGTCCTTTTGTGAAGATTAAGGTTTTCGTGTTCTAAATTCTGTGTATCCACTCTGTAAACCATCAGGGAAATTCAGGAAGAGGAATTTTTATTCTATTTGTGGAAGTATAAAGGTGATTTAAACTAGTTAGAATTAGTGCAATCCATTTAATTATAAATGAAGGTATTGCTTACATTCAAAATCTTAATAAAAGAAATAAGATGGATAAGCTGATTCAGTAGAATACATCATCTTGCAAAGCCAGAGAAATTAACTGTGAGCCCTTGATCAAAAAGCACAGAACGCGTGGGATCCAGGGAACTGGATTACTACTGGCTTTCAGTGATGGAGGCTTTTTGATATTAAAAGCACAAGAAGCCAGAGTTTTATTATATTGAGAATTGATTGATTAATTTAATCAATGCCTTTTCTCAAAGATGGTTCTGAGACATGCCTGGGAAAACTGAAATAAGCCAACTGGCCATTTGCGGTCAGCGCCTGTCCTTGAAAAGTGTTTGCAGAACACTTGCAGCGGGAGCACTGAATTTCTGGGGGGATTTTTGGCAGCTTGTGTGAGGATCAAACCTAAATAGAAGTTTAATAAAATTCTGCTTTTCAGTGATTTGTTTATCTTCTGCGAGCAATTTCTTTCCTTCTTTCTTTTTACAGATTGATTTATTTATCTGTTTGTGTACTCCTCTGGTGCTTTCCCTCATCTGAACCCAAAGCACTTTGCAAATATCAGAGCTCCCATTTTAAAAAAAGATCATTGATTTTCTTTTTTTGGCAGCCCTGACGGTAGGCCGTCCTGTAGCATCATTTATGTCTGAGATAGGACTATTGATAGCACAATATTAACATCTTTCATTAAAGAATGTTGGGTTTTTTCCCCTAGCGATAACCTAAATTCAAAGCCATTTTGTGTTTGCCCCTCATCCACGAGAATTGCTCCTTACAAGACCACATGACAGGACAGTGCGGTTACCTTCTTGCTGCAGGAAAAGGAGTGTGTCAATAAAAGTTGTCACTGGCTTAAAACATTTCTCTGTGACTGTCAGATAGTTGCCCAGGAGTCCCAAGTCATAGGCCTTTGATTAGCTATTGAAAAGGAGCTGGAGAATATTCTTCTGAGCAAAATATCACAAGAATGGAGGAAAAAGTATCCAAT
>CAUYQV010063482.1:0-52440 GCA_963574575.1 Galagoides demidoff
TTGTGGTGGGTGCCTGTGGTCCCAGCTACTTGGGAGGCGGAGGCAGGAGACTCGCTTGAGCCCAGGAGTTGGAGGTTGCTGTGAGCTGTGATGCCATGGCACTCTACCCAGGGGGACAGCTTGAGGCTCCGTCTCAAAAAAAAAAAAATACATGCACACATAATTAAACATTTACTATGTGTTGCAATCCTAATACATGTTAATATTATCTCACTTAATCAGAGCAATTGTGCAATACAGTACTACAGAGATCTCAATTTTTTAAGTAATTATGATATAATGCTTAAAGTTAACAATATTGAATATGAAAGAAGCAGTCATAAAATAAAAATAATTTCTAATGAATAGACTATCAGCAAACTTAGTGCCTGGTCAAATACTATTCTTCACTTACAAATTAGCATATCTGGGCATGGGTGGCTCACGCTTGTAACCCTAGCACTCTGGGAGGCCAAGGTGGGTGGATGGTTAAGCTCCTGAGTTCGAGACCAGCCTAAGCAAAAGCGAGACCCCTGTCTCTAAAAGTAGCTGGGCATTGTGGTGGGCACCTGTAGTCTCAGCTACTTGGGAGTCTGAGGCAAGAGGATCACTTGAGCCCAAAAAGTTTGAGGTCGTTGTGAGCTATGATGCCATAGCACTCTACCCAGGGCAGCTGAGTGAGACTCTGTCTCGAAAAAAAAATTAGCACATATTTTTTGTCTAACATTTCAATATTTTGCACTTCTCATTTACTACTTTTGACTTACAAGTTTCATGGATCTTAGCTAAGTTATTTACTTTTCTGTGCCTTCATTTCATTATATGGAAAATGGAGATCATTAAAGTGTCTACCTCACAGAATTGATGGGCAGTTTAAATTAATGTTTAAAACTTGTACTAAAACCTGGCACATTTTAAGCACTATACAAGTCATAGCTTTTAAAATTGATATTACATGTTTAAGTATGAAGGTCAAATAGATATTGGATACCTGAGCTCAGAGGCCAGCTAAGTGTTTGAGAGGAAAGAAATTTAGCATTTTCAGCATACTGATATTTAAATCCACTGAACTGGAAAAACTCACTTAGGGAGGAAGTTTAGATGCAGATCTAATACCTAGAAAAACAGAAGAAGATGCTATAAGCATATTATTGAATTGGTGCCAAGTGGTAAGCACCGTCTTGGCCAAACCACCTACTGAACTTCATAGAAACCCTTTGCTCCTGATGGTTAACATGTTAACCAATGTCTTTTCTATAAAGATTCAAAGGAAAAACCCTACCTGAAATTTGGTTTAAAGAAGAACTTTTCTTTCCACATGAACAATTTATTTCCTTTGCTCAATGAACAAGGAAAAATACACAAATGGCAAATTTACCTTTTGAGCATCAGCTGCCACAATCTCAGAGTTATATTGATAATTCAACTGAAGTTCAATTCACTAATACCAAGCACTATTTCTCTGCTCCTTTGTAATGAATATCATTACTATTTTTATCATTTGATTTGAGTTAATTTTGTAAAGTCACTCTAAATTCTTTGTGATAAAGAATTAATGGAGTAGAGGTGGGGGGTGGAAATGGATAATTAGAGGAATGTCTTGGATGTATGGATTTGGCTGGCCCACCTCCCCACTGCAGTGGCCTCAGTCACTGTTCCTCCAACACCCTCCCACCATAATGGCCTTCATTTTGTTCCTAACCTGCCAAACTCCCCCCTCTGCTAGGCCTTCGCCTTTGCTCTTCTTTCTGCCTACAATACTATTTCCCCTCCTCTTTACTTAGTCAAAACCTGTTTATCAAATCCCAGATTAAAGTCTCACTCCTTGGGATGTTCTTCCACTACAATTTTCACAGACCCTGTACTTCCTCTCCATAGCTGTTATTACTAATGAAATTATTTGATTTTTTTGAAAAATCATTTTATTTTATAAACTTTCTTTGCCTTTGCATTTCCATGTATTTAAGAGAAGAGTTTTACCCAAGATTATATCTCTTCCAAGATAATTGGAATCTAGTTCTCTTTATCCGTCATCTACCAATCCCTTAGTGTGTAATGGTGAAACAGCTTTAGGAAGGGCGGTATAGGTGCTTTTCAATAAGATTCAGAGAAGTGATAGCAAAATGAAATAATTACTGATTTAAAATTTTTTTTTGCCATTTTCTTTCTCTTGGTTATCCGTCATCTACCAATCCCTTAGTGTGTAATGGTGAAACAGCTTTAGGAAGGGCGGTATAGGTGCTTTTCAATAAGATTCAGAGAAGTGATAGCAAAATGAAATAATTACTGATTAAAAAATTTTTTTTGCCATTTTCTTTCTTTGAACTATTTGGTCCATATTCACATCTCCTCAATTATGCATGAAATGTCTTTTATAGCTGTTTCTAATATTGGATCTAGTTGAGGCTCATGCATTGCATTTGAATTTTATGTCTCTTTAGAGTCTTTTAGTCTAAAAAAAGTCCCTCCATTTTTTTTCATGAGTTTCAGAAGAATCTAGGGTAATGTTCCATTTTCTAGATTTGTCATTTTGTTTCCTAAACGTATTATTTTAACTTATTCTTCTATTCCTTTTATTTTTTATAAGCCAGAGGGTAGGTCAAAAGCAGCACTACCTAAAAAGAAATATAACAGACCACATATCTAATTTTAAATTATCTGCTAGTCACATTTTTAAAAAGTAAAATGAAACCTAATAAAATGTGATTTCAAATATAATATATATTAAAAATTTATTGAGCTTTATCATTTTTTTGGGTACTAAGCTCTTTAAATCCCATATGTTCATTACATTTACAGCACATTTCAATTTGAATATCCATATTTCAAGTACTTAGTGGTCAAATGTAATAATAGCTATAAAACCGGGCAGTGAGGTTTGGGGCTTGATTGGATTCAGGTTAAACATGCTTGGCAAGAATGCTTCATGGGTAGGGTGACCAGACGTCCCGATTTTGGCTGACAGTCCCGCTTTTCAACAATTTGTCCCACGTCTTGGGGCGTTTTAAAAAAGTCCCAATTTTTGGAAAGAATGCATGAACAGGCTGGAGAACAAGAAGGGAATATACGGTTTTCGGCTGCCATGTGGCTATTTTGCCAGAATATGAGTTTTATATTATTTTTGTTAATTTTATAATGTTAAACTGTAATAAATAATTGCTGAGAAGTGATTATTGGGAACTGCTTATCAAAGTTTGCCTTATTGTCAGGCCCTGCCCCTGCCCCGCGCCGCCCCCCCCCCCATGTTGTCCCGCCTTACAAATGTTAGAATCTGGTCACCCTATTCATGGGTGATATTGTGCATTTCCTATTGCTTTATAGCAGGAGCCTTATAATAATATCTGTGTTCTATTGTTAGTAATTTTAAGTTTAATCACTTGGATAAAGGGGTTACTGACAGCCTTTCAACTCTAAAAGGTTCTCTCCCTCCCCACTCTCCCCTAACAGAAAAATTAACCTGTAGGTATCCCTTGGGCATCACAAGACTATCTTGTTGTTCCACAACCTTTCACCCATTTTTAGAACCCATTGACAATCCATATGGAAATCAATTATTATACTGCAGGTTTTAAAATGGCAATATCCTCTAATTTCTTTTTAGGAAATTCTTTTATAAGAAAAGAAAATATTTTCTATTAACTGGAGGATGTGGTTAATATCAGGGATTCTTTTTATTCCTTTTCCTTAGGTTGCAAGGAGAGCAAAGAGTCCACATGGACACCCATAGGACTGTAGGCACAATGCTAGAGTAGACAGGCCAGGGGAGGGAGGGAAGGAATGGAGATCAAGATTAATGTGTTTGTTATGGTAATGCTAACTGCTGTAATTAATAAATTCTAAGATTTCACTGGCTTAACATAATAAGAGTCTACTTTTGCTTATGTAAAAGATCTCTGTGGATAGGCCTTTTAAACCTGGTCTTTCTCCAGATTGTGATTCAGGGACACAGGCTCCCATCATCTTGTGGCTTTGTAATTACCTAGGCAGGCGTCCTCAAACTATGGCCCGTGGGCCACATGTGGCCAGCTGAGGACATTTACCCCGCCCGCCAGCTGTTTTTGCAGCAGCTGCCTATCCTGTCTAGAAGCCAACTCTTCCCAGGGCCCACAATCTGGCCCTCCAACGGTCTGAGGGACAGTGAACTGGCCCCCTGTTTAAAAAGTTTGAGGACCTCTGACCTAGGGTCTTGAAGTTCCCTGCATTTAGGCTCAAAAGGAAAGAGAGACAGTGGAGGTCATTCACCTCTTAATTGGCTTGACCTGGAAGTGAAACACATAGTCAAATGGCCCCAGTTAGATGCAAGCAGTCAAGTGGGGCTGGAACATATGGCTCCTATAGTACAGCTACTTCTCCCAAACCTCTGTCTTTTGTAGAAAGAGACAGTTAACCCTCACTGTCAAAATGCAACTGCAAAGCCATTGGCCAGAGGATGAATCAGTGTTTTCTGGCTTTCTTATTTTTATTTCATCAGTATAAAGCGCATTTAATTTATTTTTAATTACTCTGAAAAAAAAACTAGAGATTCCTTAAAAAAAAAAAAAAAGCCTCCATGAGGCCAGAGCGGTGGCTCATACCTGTAATCTCAGCACTTTGTGGGGCTGAGGAGGGTGGATTGCCTGAGCTCACAAGTTTGAGACCAGCCTGAGCAATGCGAGATCCCCATCTCTTAAAAAAAAAAAAAAAAGAGATAGCTGGGCATTGTGGCAGGCACTTGTACTACCAGCTACATGAGACACTGAGGCAAGAGGATCACTTGAACCCAAGAGTTTGAGGTTGCTGTGAGCTATGACACCATTGCACTCTACTGAGGGTGACAAAGTGAGACTTTGTCTCAAAAAAAAAAAAGCCTCGATGAGCATCTATGATTGCTATTTAAAAACAGAATAAAGAAAGGAAGGAAGGATGAAAGAAAGAAAGGGAGAAAGAAAGCATGAAAGAAAGGAAAGAAAGATGAGGAAAGGGGAAAAAAAGGAAAACCATAGTAGTGAACATAGAAGGAATTGAAAAATACAAGTTATTTCACAAAATGTAGTGATAGGGAAAAACGCAGCTGGGGAAAACACAGGAATCATCTCAGTTGAGACAGATTTACCATATTTCCACCCCACGATGTCTGTATTGGAGAGATATCCAAAGGGCTTCCAAACTTGATATTCAGAGTCTGAAATACACACATAATCAGAAATGATGTTATCTGCTAATTAAATGAGTGCTTACTGTAATTTTTAAATGTATTTTAGATGTTTCTAGTACTGGAACTCTTGACCTTGGCCCTAATTGGTCACAAACCTGATAAAGACCACATTTACTGATTCAGCAAATATCTGTTCAATATCTACAGTGTGTCAGCTACTGTTCTAGGTGTTGAGGATGCCCTGATAAGAATTACACAATCATAGCCTCTGTTGAGTTTATGGTTTGGTGGTAAAACAGACATTGAGCAAATAGTTATCTTTCCAAATCAAATGATTTCAATGATAACTATTTCTATGAAGAAAAAATACAGGGTCCATAAAAATATATAATGGGGGGCTAGTCAGAGAAGGACCTTCTGAGGTGTTGGCACTTACTCTGGGACTCGAAGGATGACCAGGTTTTGGCTAATGAGGCAGGGTATTCTAAACAGATGGAAGAGTAAATGTGAAGGACTAGGGGTAGGGAGAAGTTTGACAGGTTAGGAACAAAGAGAAGGCCAGCATGGGGGTAGAGAAGGATAATGAGTAGTGTTAGGTGAGCAGGAGTCAAATCGTGCAAGGTTTTGTAGGCCAAATTAAGGATATTTAACTTTCATCTAAAATAGGATGAGCTTCCAGGATAAGCATAGGCATCTTATGATTATAGTTGTATTTTTTTAAAGATCACTCTAGGACTAGCCATGTCAGATGTTAAAGCATCATACAATTATTAAAACAGTACTGGCATATGAATTTAATAGCAATTCAATAGACAGAACAGAAATTCCAGTGTTAATACCCAAGTACATATAGGAAATTTGTATATTGTAAATAGGACCCGTCAAATAAGTGGGGGAGAGATGGATTACTTGTTACCATTTTTGGATACCTAAGTAACTTTCTAGAAAAAAAGAAAATTGGACTTATGCTTTGGAAATTTAAGGACACAAAATGAAACTATAAAAATAACCCCCAAGAAATCATGGCAGAAGTATAAAAAGTAATACCATTTGTGAGGAATCGCTTTTCTGTGGCGGTTTCACAATCTAAACATCATGATAAAAGAAAATTGGACTTATGCTTTGGAAATTTAAGGACACAAAATGAAACTATAAAAAAAAACCCAAGAAATCATGGCAGAAGTATAAAAAGTAATACCATTTGTGAGGAATAGCTTTTCTGTGGAGGTTTCTTGACAATCTAAACATCATGATAATGATCGTTGGTCAGCCTAGGCCTTGAAGAAGTGGCAGTGAATAATTCAAGGCATATTTTGGAGGTTGAATCAGCAGGAGCAGGTGAATGGGAGGAATGGGGGTGGTGGTGAAGGAGGGAGGGAGTTGGAAGATGACAAAGATGACTTACTGACTTCCAAAGTTATAGTCTGAGGGAATCCAGTGGGTGGTAATGCCGCATACTAAGATGGAGAAGAAGGGAAGAGGGGTTGTTGCAGTGATGATTAAAAAAAAATTACCTTTGTTTCTTTTTTCAATTTTTTTTATTGTTTGGAATTCATTAAGGGTACAAAGAATTAGGTCACACTGATTGCATTTGATAGATAAAGTCCCTGTTATGATTGTGTCCTGCCCCCAGGAGGTGTGCCAGGCATTGTGACCCCTGTTCCCCTCCCTCCTCTCCTCTCTCCTCACTTTTTTTTTTTTTTTTTTTGAGACAGAATTTCAGTATGTTGCCCATGGTAGAGAGCTGTGGTGTTACAGCTCATAGCAACCTCAAACTCATGGGCTTAAGTGATTCTCTTGCCTCAGCCTCCCGAGTAGCTGGGACTACAGGTATTAGATAATTGCCTCAGAAAGCCCCTCCCCTGCCAAAGCCCCTTCCTACCCTTAAAGTTACAACTCCTCCCCTAGTACAGGGAGTGATCTGCTTACCTCATCACCCTGTTCCAATTCCCCGCTGCCCGCCCCTATGGCTCTTTCCTCTGGAGCAATAACTCCTTATTGGTTATCCCACCAGCCCGTCACCATTCTGAGACTTCCCTATATAAGGGTACATGTCTGCTCCTTTCTTTCTCTTTTTCCCCTCTTCCCCCTCGCTCTTCTCTACTCTCTCTCTCTCTTCTCTTCCCCACTCTCTTCATATCTCTCTCCCCTCTTTTCTCTCCTCCTTGGTGCTGCTCTGCAGCCTTCCTCCCCCCACCAATAAAGACCTTTCATACAAGCCTACGTGGTCTGTGAGATTTCTGCCGGTCAAAGTGCCTCTCTTTCAACAGGTGCCTGTCACAATGTCTGGCTATTTTTTGTTGCAGTTGTCATAGTTGTTTTAGCTGGCCTGGGCCAGGTTCGAACCCGCCAGCCTCAGTGTACGTGGCCAGTGCTATAACTACTGTACTATGGGTGTCAAGACCCCTGCTTTTTTTTGAGACAGAGTCTCACTTTCTTGTCCTCAGTAGAGTGCAATTGCATCATAGCTCACAGCAACTTCAAACTCTTGGGCTCAAGAGATCCTCTTGTCTCAGCCCCTCAAGTAGCTAGGACTACAGGGGCCCACCACAACGCCCAGCTATTTTTTTTAGAGAAGGGGTCTTGCTATTGTTCTGGCTGGTCTCAAATTTGTGAGCTGAAGCAATCCATCTGCCTTGGCCTCCCAGAGTAATAGGATTACAGGTGTGAGCCACCACACCCAGCCCTAAAATATTTAACTGTATAAAAGTGTATGTTATAAAATGTTTTATACTTTATAAAGTATACTTTATAGTATAAAGAAAGTGAAAAGACAACATAGAAAGTATTTGGAAATCATATATCTGATAACAGACATGTATCCAGAATATATAAAGGACTTCTACAATTTAGTAACAACAAGACAAATAAACCAATTAAAAAATGGACAAAGGGTTTGGCACCTGTAGCTCAGCATCTAGGCTCTAGATTCTAGGATGCCATCCAGGTACACTGGAGCTGGTGGGTTCGAATCCAGACAGGGACTGCCAAACAACAATGACAACTACAACCAAAAAATAGCTGGGTGCTGTGGTGGGCGCCTGTTATCCCAATTACTTGGGAGGCTGAGGCAAGAGAATCGCTTAAGCCCAGGAGTTTGAGGTTGCTGTGAGCTGTGATGCCATGGCATCTACCAAGGGTGACAAAAGTGAGACTCCGTGAAAAAAAAAAATGGACAAAGGATTTGAATAGATATTTCTCTGAAGAAGATACGTGAAGAGCAAAAAAGCATATAACTAGATCTCAACATCATTAGTAATTAGGGAAATGCAAATCAAAACAATGAGATACCACTCCCTACCCACCTGAATGACTGCAATCAAAAAGATAGATAATAGTGTCAGCAAGGACATAGAGAAATTGGAGGCCTCATGTATTGTTCATGGGAATATAAAATGGCGTCTGCACTTTGGAAAACAGTTTAGCAGTTTCTCAGTACGTTAAACATAGTGTTTACCATATGAACCCACAATTTCATTTCTTGGTATTCCTCCAAGAGAAATGAAAACATATGGCTACACAAAGACTTACACACGAATGTTCATGGCAGTTTTGTGAATAATAACCTAAAAGTGAAAACAATCCAAATGTCCTGATTGACAAATGGGTAAAGAAAATATAGTATATTTATACAATGGAATATTTGGCAGTAAAAAGAAATGAATTGCTCATACAAGCTACAACTGGGAGAATTCTCAAAAATATTATGCAAAGTGAAGGAAGTCGGTCACAGAGACTACATATTGATACTACGTATATCAAATGTCGAGAATAGACAAATCTATAGAAACAAAGTAGATTAGTGAGTTCCTAAGGCTGGGAGGTGGAGGGAGAAATGGGGACAATGTGGACTGACGGCTAATGGTTTCAGGGTTTCATTTTGGGGCAATAAAAAGGTTTACAATTATAGAGATTATTTCAGAATTCTGTAAATATATTAAAAACCACTGCTTTGTAAATTTTAAATGGGTGAACTGTATGGTTTGAGGATTGTATCTCGATAAAGGTCTTAAAAATTCAGCTTGGGACTTAATCATTTTCCAAAATACACCTATGAATTCCCTTAAGTAATTCTATTCTGGCGTCCTGGTAGTTAATGAACGTTTGAGTAAATTCTTGTGGGAAGTTAGAAGCCTCAGAGGTTGGGAACGAGTGGCGGAAGATCAGGGCAGGAAATAGATCAGGCGGTCAGAGTATCTTATTTACCTCTAGTGTCTCCGAGCGAGGCCACGCCCTTCCCCCGTGTCCTAGCAACCGACCTGCTCTTCCGCAAGGCTCACTCTTTGTCGTCACTTCTGCTCCGCGACAGGAAGTGAGGTCAGACCGGCGGCTTTCCTGAGAGTTTGGTGTTTACTGCGGCTGCAGGCGCTGAATAAGTAGTGTTTTTCAGGGACTGTCCTTCTTTACCTGTCTCCCGGGCCCTACCTCCTGCTAGGGGGTGAGGCCCTGGAGGAGGCCTCGGAAGGGTCTAGCGATCCGCGCGGGAGGAAGACGGAGCCCGGGGACGCGTGGCCCCCAGGGCAGGACAGGGTAGGGGGTTGGAGGAGACAATTCTCTGGATATCTGTGGAGTATCTTCAGTGTGACGTCGGGCTGGCAGCTGCAGTCCAAGAGCGTTCCGATTCTCCGCGGTCCACTGGAGTTCCTGGAGTTGGGCCATTTCTGCGCCCCTCTCCCACCGCCCACCTTCTGTTTTTGAAGGAAGACCCCTCGTAGAGACAACTTCCCACCCAGCCCTGAAGTGGCTTCCCGTAACCTCCTTGTGAGCTACGGAGCAATTCTTGACACTTTGCTGAGGCCTAGGGTAAATGTTTATGTGTACGCAAGGCCGTGTGTGTATATGTGTGAGTTAGCAGGATCCGGCATTTGGCAAGTGTGTATTTTGGTCTCCTTTTCTTTAACATCTCCGAAAGGGTTTCTTCCTATCATTGTTG
Source organism: Galagoides demidoff (assembly GCA_963574575.1). Taxonomy (NCBI): domain Eukaryota; kingdom Metazoa; phylum Chordata; class Mammalia; order Primates; family Galagidae; genus Galagoides; species Galagoides demidoff. The sequence goes on from CAUYQV010063482.1 coordinate 10,047, forward strand.
CAGACTACAGAAGTTTGCATCTCCCTTTAGCTGTGTAGGAGGGCCCGGGAGATAACAGATTTTTTTGAATCCTACCTTAAGTTTTTCATGAATTGAATGACATATTTATATTAGGTGATTCTTAGTTTTAAGTTTTTAACGTGTCTGTTTCTCACTTGGAATAAAACTACAGGCTCTTGGAAGGGGCCTGTCATAGAGTGCTTTTGTGATTCTCATAGTCCCAAGCACAGTACTGAACATATATCAGGGCTCATTAATATTTTAAATTTAATTAATTAATTAATTAAACAGAGCCTCAAGCTGTCTTCCTGGGTAGAGTGCTGTGGCATCACAGCTCACAGCGTCCTCCAACTCCTGGGCTTAACCTATTCTCTTGCCTCAGCCACCCAAGTTATCTGGGACCACAGGCACCCGCCACAACCCCCGGTTATATTTTGGTTGTAGTTGTCATTGTTGTTTGGCAGGCCCGGACTGGATTCGAACCTGCCAGCTCTGGTGTATGTGGCTGGCACCTTAGCTGCTTGAGCTACAGGTGCTGAGCCAATATTTTAAATTTAAATACCTAAAAATACACGTTCTAACATTTTTGGCTAAGTGGCCTTAAAAATGATGATGGGAAATAACAGGTATTCTTAGGTATGATCACATTAGGTAAAATAACAAGCATTCTTAGATAAAATAACAAGATCTTTTTAGATAAATGTGTATGAAATTTAGAGGCTGCCCAGGTTAGGTACAGTGTCTCAGTGGAAGAGAAATATGGTGTATCTTTTCAGAAGAGACCAAATCATTATGTTTCATTGCATCTTTGTTTCTTGTCTTTTTTTCTTTCTTTTTTTTAAAGTAGGTATTATAACTTATTGACCCAGAGGTACTTGCCGTTATGGGAAATCAGCTTGCTGGAATTGCACCTTCCCAGATCCTTTCTGTGGAGAGTTATTTCTCAGATATTCATGACTTTGAATATGACAAAAGCCTGGGGAGTACTCGGTTTTTTAAGGTTGCTCGAGCAAAGCACAGAGAAGGCCTGGTGGTTGTGAAGGTTTTTGCAATTCAGGATCCTACATTGCCTTTAACTAGCTATAAACAAGAGCTGGAGGAACTGAAAATCAGGCTTCATTCTGCACAGAACTGTCTGCCTTTCCAGAAAGCAGCAGAAAAAGCCTCCGAGAAAGCAGCTATGCTCTTTAGGCAATATGTACGAGACAACCTCTATGATCGAATCAGTACTCGTCCGTTTTTAAATAACATTGAGAAGCGCTGGATTGCTTTCCAGATCCTGACAGCTGTGGACCAAGCACACAAATCTGGAGTTCGTCATGGGGATATCAAAACTGAGAATGTGATGGTCACCAGTTGGAACTGGGTTCTTCTGACTGATTTTGCAAGTTTTAAACCCACTTATCTTCCAGAGGACAACCCAGCAGATTTCAACTATTTCTTTGACACTTCACGGAGGAGAACATGCTATATTGCTCCTGAACGTTTTGTTGATGGTGGGATGTTTGCTACTGAGTTAGAATATATGAGAGATCCTTCAACTCCACTTGTAGACTTAAATAGCAATCAGAGAATAAGAGGAGAGCTGAAGAGAGCAATGGACATCTTTTCAGCAGGTATTTGAACTGGTCAAGTTTGCTAAGGGGCATGTGTTTGTATTTTAACTGTCAAACATAGAAATGTAGCTTCTTCTTCTTTTTTTTTTAATCACCAGATATTGAAGAATTAGTTTTTTGGTATGTCCTCATACCTATTTCTGATAGATATAGCATTCCTACATGGGACATGTTTAAGTGCCTAAAAAATGGAAGGATTAGTTTTTTCATTCAAACATCTGAAATAATTTGAATGTTTACTTCTATTTTATGTGTCAGGCACTGTCCTAAGTGCTAGGGACATAGACGGATAATATACATCCCTCGTTCAAGATGCTTCCAGCTTTAATGTGATACTTCATATTGAAAAAGGACATTTCAGTGCGGTGTTATTTGCTGTGGTAGTGATAGAATATAGAGTGCTACTATAGATGCTTAATCTCCACTGTGGTGATGAGTTGAGAGGCTGGGTTGAGAAAGGCGTCTTTAGAAGAATGACATTTGAGTTAAAACCTTAAAAACGATTGAGGGGTTAACTTTGGCAGGTAGTTTGTTTCAGGCAGAGGGTGTTGCTTTACAAAGGCTTAAAGAACAGGGCATTATGAACTGATGTACTAGGGTACTTCATTTAGGTTAGTGTATCTGGAATATGGGATGTGGTGTAAGCAAGGCCCAGATCAGAAGGGGTCTGGCCTAACTGTTGTAACATGTAGAGTGCATTGCAGGGGATCTACACTGGAGACAGGAGAAGAAGTAAGGAGAAAACTGTCACAGTCCAGGTTGTGGCTGGCTTAAGGTTGTGGCAGAGTTGGAAGGAGTTAAGAGAAGTGGTAATGCTTAAGAGGTTAGATAGAATTGTTAGGTCTTTGTGATAGTCATTGATTGGTAGATCAAGTCATGAACACTTCCCTCTCTACTTAGGAAACCAGTAGATGGTGATGCTGGTCCCTGAGATAGGAGACACAGGAGGAAGAACAGGCAGGTAGGGGGTGGGAAGATGATGAGATCTGTCTTAAGGTAAGTTGGAGGCTTCTGGCGGGTGTGCAGGAGATGTACACCAGGCAGTTGGATATATATAAATGTTTGGTGCATAGGAATTGGAGATGGAGATTTGGGAGTTATTATTTTCTTTTTCTTTTTTTTTTTTTTTTTTTTTTTTGAGACAGTCTCACTATCAACCTGGGTAGAGTGCTGTGGCGTCACAGCTCACAGCAACCTCCAACTTTTGGGCTTAAGCGATTCTCTTGTCTCAGTCTCCCAAGTAGCTGGGACTACAGGTTCCCGCCACATTGCCCGCCTATTTTTTGGTTGTAGTTGTCATTGTTGTTTGGCAGGCCTGGCCTGGATTTGAACCCGCCAGCTCCAGTATGTGGCTGGCACCCTAGCAGCTGAGCTACAGGCACCGAGCCGAGATTTGGGAGTAGGAAATAAATAGTAATTGTAGCGAGGAGGAATTTGTTGAGAAGTGATTCTTAAGCTTTTTTGGGCCCTGTTAAAGAATTTAGTGAAGTCAATGGAGTTTTTCTCTAGAAAAATGTACCATGTATTTATATAAATTATTTCACAGAGTCCACATGAAGCTTGACCATATCCATTTTATCTAAGAAGTTTTGAGATGGAGAAGAGAAGTGGGTTGAACATGTTACTCTGAGTCATGGCCAAAGAACTCTGATATTAATGCCATTTTTGGTAAAATTTGCCATAGTTTGGTTTAATTTTTTTCTCACTTGTAGATTTGCTACCAGAAAACATAAATTGAGCCAAATTTTAGATTATTGAAGTAGTAAAATAATTAATGGAGAAGTGTTTTTCATTTAGGGGAATGAATTATAATGGTTACATAGGATTGTACCTATATTGGTCCATTCAGCACACTAATCTGTGTCCCAGGATGTTACTGAGGGATATTTTTGATTAGATAGTGTTAGCCTCCAGGTTGTAAATACAGTTAACAAGGTTAGAAATCTAGCCCATTAGAATCCTTCCATTTTTCTTGAACTTCCATTTTTCTTGAACTACAGTATTTTTACATTTTAAACTTATTTACTTTTCTGTAATCCTTTAGCTTAGAAGTCCGATCACTTTTAAGCTTCAGGGGATCATTCATAATTTTAAAATTTCAGTGGTTGATGAGTTTGTATTTGTTCTTTTATGTGTGCGTTACAGTTTTGTAAACGTCAATGAAATTCTTACTGAGCATTTATTTTTACAATCTAAAGAGTCCTGCATTATTTTGGCTGAAGGTAGGTTCTTCCATTCCTTTGTAGGAGAGGTGGTTGGCATCTGTCCACTGCCTAGAGCTCTTAAGATTTGAATCTTTGGGTTTTGAATGTTTCTTTCTCCCTTTGTTTCATTCAACCTTGTGTCATTATAAAGTTGATGAGGAAAAAAACTGGTTTTGTTGTATGTCATTTTACTTAAAGTCAGTTTCTTATAACCTGTTGACAGCATTAATTGGGGACTTAGTGTGTATATTCTTCTGGCTTTGGTCATATACATGGGTGTAATCTTGTGTGCTGGGGATCCTTCAGTGTCTTGACAAATATTTAAGTGTACTATGTGGAAGACACTGTCATGTAGGTTTGGGGAATACAGCTAAAAAAGTTTTTGTCCTCATATAGCTTGTATTCTGGTAGGGGGAGAGATGGAATAAATGAATAAATAAATAAAAAAGTTACTTTTGGTTAGAGATAAGTGATATGGCCATCTAGGATGATAGAACTGAAAAGACTGGTATGGCATTACTTTAAATAAAATGGTCAAGGAAGATCTCTCTGGGAAGGTAACTTTTGAGAGCTGAGATCTGAATTATAAGAACTCAGTGATGATAATGACAACTTGAAGAAGTTGTTCCATTGGGAAATACCACCCCATTACAACTTATTCTAGAATAAAATTCTAAAAGTTGCAAAGAAAAAAACTTACACATTCACCTTTGTATTTGTTTGTTAGGTCTACCATAACAAATACCAGACATAAGATAGCTTAAACAAAATTTTATTGTTCTAGAGAATAGAATTCTAAGATCAGGATGCTGACAGGGTTCGTTTCTCCTGAGGCCTCTCCTGGCTTGTAGGCAGCCACCTCTCATTGTGTCCTCATAAGGCTTGCTCTGTGAATAGGCATCCGTGGTGTACTTTCTCAAAAGGACTCAAACCAAAAAAACCTTAAGAATTTTCAGACTTTGAAAATTGTAAAACTAACAATAGAAGAAAGAACACTCCTGTATTCTTTACTTGGATTCATCTGTAACATTTTTTTTTTAACCCCAGTTACTGTATCAGTTGTACCTTTTCTCTGTGTTTCACCCCTCCTCCCCCATTTTTCCCTAACCTTATGAAGGAAGTTAGATACATGGTGGTCCTTTACCCTAAAGTACAGGGTGGATATAAAGTTCGTGAGCAATTTAAAACAGTTTAACATAGTAAATTGCCACGAACTTTATGGATACAGGGTACCCATATCCTTTATGGATACCTTGTATCCATAAAGTACTTCAGTGTATATTTTCCGAGATTAGGAGTAGCCTGTTTACTATAGTAAATTCAGCATTGATGAAATAATTTACACTTCCCATTTTGTTGTTGATCCAGTAATGCCCCTTATAGTATTTTCCCTGACTTATAAGGACCTTATCTAGGATCAGATATTGCATTTAATTGTCATATTTCTATAGTTTCCTTGAATATGGAACATTGCTACAGCCTTATTTTGTCATTATTACCTTTTTTTTAAAGAATCTTTCCTTCTCTAAATGTTTAATTTTCTTTAACTTTTTATTTTGAAGTGATTGTAGACTCAAAGGAAGTTTTAAAAATAGTGAAGTATCGTTCACCTAGCCTCCCCCAATGGTGACATTGTATATGATTGTAGTACTATCTCAAAATTACGATTTGACGTTGGGGCATTGCTGTCTTACTAGCACAGACCTTATTCAGTCTTCATCAGTTTCTGTGTGTATTATGTTTGTATCATGTCACCTCTTTTTCTTACTTTTTTTTTTTTTTTTTTTTTTGGTTGTAGTTTTTGGCTGGGGCCAGGTTTGAAACCACCACCTCCCGTATATGGGGCCAGCGCCCTACTCCTTGAGCCACAGGCGCCGCCTGAGTTACCTCTTTTGCAATAGAACATTTCTCATGATTCAGTTTATTCTTAGCAGGGATACTGCATATGTGATGATGCATTTTCATAGGAGACAAATGATGTTTATTGGTGATATTAATTTTATTTATTTATTTATTTTTCTTTTTTTTTTTTCTTGAGATGGAGCCTCAAGCTATCCCCCTGGGTAGAGTGTATCCCCCTGGGTAGACTGCCATGGCATCACAGCTCATAGCAACCTCCAACTCCTGGGCTCAAGCGAGTCTCCTGCCTTCGCCTCCTAAGTAGCTGGGACCACAGGCGCCCACCATAACACCCGGCCATTTTTTGGTTGCAGCCGTCATTGTTGTTTGGCAGGCCCGGGCTGGGGATTCAAATCCGCCACCTTAGGTGTACATGGCTGGCGCCTTAGCCAATTGAGCCACAGGCACCGAGCCTGGTGATACTAATTTTAATCACCTGGTCAAAGTCTTCCAGAATTTCTCTCCTCTATAGTTACTTTTTGTTTATTTGATCTCTTTCAACTAGTAAGCAACCAATGGGAAGAAACATTAAGAGTGTGCAAATGTCCTGCTCACCATTCTGGTTTATCCCTTGACATCCATTTGGCATGCATTGATGCTTCTTGCCTGATGCAGTTTTTGCTGTGATGGTTGCAAAAATGACGACTTTCCATCTCAGGTACTTCTTCCACATTTACCAGTAGGATTTCGACATTCTACTCTTAAGTACCTTCTCTTCCCCACCATTTACAGGCTGCATTGTTGTGTCCTTATTACAGTGCTCATTGTTCTTCTTCTTTTTTTTTTTTTAAAGAACATTTTCCTATTTTCTGGCATAAGATATTGTACTTACCTTGCCCCAGGGGCATTGCTGTCTTACTAGAACCAGCCATTTCTTCAAAGAGCCTTAGTTATTTTAGTGTGTAATGAGTGATATTAAAAGTGGCCATCTAGTGCACGTTGCTGTTAGCGTGTCTTTGTTATTTGGCTCTTAAAGCAGACAGAGCTAGGCTATGTGTATATGTGCGTGTACATGTGTGTATACACACAGATTTACATACCTGCATATTTATACATACTATGTATACATTTGTGTACACATACATATGCATAGATTTCAAAGTCATGAATTCACCCTGAGTCTTCTAATTCCAGTCTATTCCCACAGAGTTCTTTTTTGCTTTTCTCTACTCTCTATTTATAAGTTATTTCTTTCACAGTGACCACTCAGGTTACATCATTATTAACACATTTGCTCAATCCTGTGATGATTTTAGAATTGTTTCATCTAGACAGCTATAATATGTGTCTACTAAAAAGAGGTCCAGGATTTGTTTGTAGTCTCTTATCCACCCAAGAATGAGAGCATATAGTTAGATATTGTGTTCATAAATTACCTAGATTAGTTTTTTCTTTCATTTTTTTCTCTTCACTGTGGGTATGGTATTCAGTTGAAATATATTTAGGTTTACTTATTTCAATTTTCAGCTTATTTAATTCTTACTAATATAGTATTAAAAAGAAGGTTAGCATGCTTTTCAAAGTTAAAAATACACTAATTCCCTTCATCCTGTTACCTCCACTCCTGCGTATAACTAACTTCATTGTTTTCTAATTTATTCTTCTGAGTTTCTTCTTATAAAGACAAGGAAAAGGTACACACATGTATATATATGTATATATGCACATAATACATGCATATTTTAAAATTTTCCCTCTTACACAAAAGATAGCACTCTGTCACTCCAGCTAAGGTGCCATGGTGTCCTCACAGTTCACTTGCCCCCTCAAACTCTTGGGCTTAAGTGATTCTCCTACCTCAGCCTCTTGAGTAGTTGGAACTACAGGTGCTTGCCTCTATGCCTGGATAATCTTTCTGTTTTTTGTAGAGACATGGTCTTGCTCTTGCTCAGCCTCAAACTCCTGACCTCAAGTAATCCTCCTGTCTTAACCTCTTAGAGGGCTAGTGTTTATGGCATGAGCCTCTGTTTATTTATGTTTATTTATGTTGAGTAAGGTGGCTCATTCTTGTAACCCCAGCACTTTGGGAGCCAATATGGGAGGATTATGTGAGGCCAGGAGGTGGACACTAGTGTGAGCAACATAGTGAGACCTCATCTTTGCAAAAAAATTTTTTTTTAAATTTAGCCAGATAGGTAGTACACACTTATAGTCCCAGTTACTATACAAGGCCATGGCTCAGAAGAGCCCCACAATCAACGCCAGTAATCTCCAGTAAAAGACCTGTTCTCTGAGGAGACCACATGCAGAATCATGATGACCAGAAGTGAAGATATTGTTAAGAAGAAAAGCAGTGAAGCTAGGGAGATTCATTAACATTTGGAAGAAGCCCGTCTTTCTCACTAGGCCCAACTCACAGAACCTCCTGTCCCACCCCCTTTTCCAGCTGAGGAGTCTGTGAGCCCCTGAACATGTAAAATTTCACTTACTTTGAAGTGGACTCATAGAATTCCAGAAAAGGATCTCAGTGACGTTGACATTCTCCAGGTTGTCTTAGAAGACTGTCTTAGAAGATCTTTGTTCTTTCCTATTTTTCTTCTCCTAGAATCACTGTTGAGCATTGTTCATTTTCACTATTGCACTTGACTTGAAAAACCAAAAATCACTCTTAAGTCTTTGATTAAAAAAAATTAAAAAAAAGAGTCTGGGACAGGAGAATTGATTGAGCCCAAGAATTTGAGATTGCAGTTAGCTATGATGACACCACTGTACTCTAGCCCAGGCAACAGAGTGAGACCCTGTCTCAAAAAATATATTATATTCAACTTCATTGAGATAGACTTTACATATTATAAAATTTACATTTTTCTTTTCTTTTTTTTTGAGACAGAACCTCAAGCTGTCCCCCTGGGTAGAGTGCCATGGTATCACAGCTCATAGCAACTCCTGGGCTCAAGCGAGTCTCCTGCCTCAGCTTCCCAAGTAGCTGGGACCACAGGCACCCACCACAACACCTGGCTGTTTCTTGATTGCAGCTGTCATTGTTATTTGGTGGGCCTGGGCTGGATTCGAACCCGCCACCTTAGATGTATGTGGCTGGCACCTTAGCCACTTGAGCCACAGGCGCCGAGCCAAAATTCACATTTTTTCTACAATTCACTGGTTTTCAGTAGATTCACAGAGTTGTGCAACAATCCTCACTATCTAATTCCATAACATCTTTATCTAAAAAGAAAATCATTAGTACTTACTTCCTGTCCTCTCTCTCCATAGTCCTTAGCAACCACTAAATCTATTTATGTTTCTGTGGATTTGCCTGTTCTGGACAGTTCATAGAAATGTAGTCATACAGTATATGACCTTTTGTGATTGGCTTCTACTTAAGTCTCATCCGTGTAACGTGTATTAATGCTTCATTTATACTCCATATAATGGTATATTATATGGATATACCACGTAGAGGGACATTGTACTTTCTACTTTTTAGCTATTCCTAGTTAGACTGCTGTGAACGTTCATGTATTAGGTTTTTGTGTGGACCTGTGTCAGCGTCTTGGATGTACCTCTGGTAACTCTGTTTAGCATTTTGAGAAACTGCCAAACTATTTTCCAAAGTAGCCAGGCCATTTTACATTTCTGTTAGTAGCGTCTGAGGGCTCCAGTTTCTCCACATCTTCATTGACATTTGTTATTATCTTTTTAATTATAGCAATCCTGGTGAATGTGAAGGAGTATTTCACTGTGGTTTTACTTCGTATCTCCCTAATGACTAATGAAGTTGAGCATCTTTTCATATGTTTACTATAAATTCATATATATTTAGGCAGTGCATAAAGATATGTACTTTGGTCATATCATATGTATGGCTATGGTCTCATAAGATTATAATGGAGCTGAAAAATTCTTATCATTTAGTTATGTCTTGATGACATAACTATGTGATAATAATTTTTGATAATAAAAAATAATTTTTTATTTGAGATAAAAATGTTTTTGATATGTCATCAATAACTATGTCTTGATGACATAACTAAATCATAATTAATAATAATTTTTGATAATAAAAATAATTTTTTTCATTTTGAGATTAAAAATGTTTTTGATAATTTTTGATAATAAAAACATTTTTTAAAATTTTATTTTATTTTTTTATTTTGTGATAATAAAAAAGTAATTTTTAAAAAAAATTTTGAGACAGGCTCTTGCTCTTTTACTCAGGCTAGCCTGCAGTGTGCAATAATAGATTGGTCTAGTCTTGTATTCCTGGCTCAAGTGATCCTTCTTTCTCAACTGCCCAAGCACCTGGGACAATAGGCATGTGCTATCAAACTTGTCTAATTTTTAAAAATATTTTTAGAGTTGGGGTCTCACTATGTTGCCCAGGCTGATCTCTAATTCTTGACTTCAAGTAATCCTCCTGCCTCAGCCTCTAGAATTGCCGGCATTACAGACATGAGCCACTGCACTTGCCTCTCCCCTAAAATTAAATACTAAAAAGCTTAGCAATAAGATATAAAGAAAAATATTTTTGTATAGATGTATAGTGTGTTGCTATTTTAAGCTAAGTGTTACAACAGATGAGTCAGAAAGTTGTGCTGTGGCTTACACCTGTAATCCCAGCCACTCAGGAGACTGAGGCAAAAAGACTTCTTGAGGCCAGGAGTGTGATACAGTGAGACCCCATCTCTCATTAAAAAAAAGTAAATCAGCCACATCACTTGAGCCCACTTTGAGGATGCATTGAGCTGTGATCTGTTGCTGTACTCCAGCATAGGCAACAGAGCAAGGAGACTCCATCTCTTAAAAAAATGTTTAAAAAGTTCAAAAGTTTATAAAGTAAAAATGTTACTGTAAACTAAGGAAGCTAAAGCTAATTTATTATTGAAGAAAGGAAAACTTCTATTGATAAATTTAGTGTAGCCTACATGTTCAAAATGTCTACAGCAGTACATATTAATGTCTTAGCCCTTCACATTCACTCACTTCTCACTCACTGATTCACCCAGAGCAACTCCCAGTCCTATAAGCTCCATGCATGATAGGTGCCCTATGCAAGTTTACCATTTTTTAATCTTTTATGCAATATTTTCACTATACTTTTGCTATGTTTAGATATGTTTTGATGCATAAAGACTTAACACTGTGTTACAGTTGCCTACAGTACTCAGTAAGGAACATACTGTAAAGGTTTGTAGCCTATGAGCAGTACACCATAGCTTGTAGTTTAGGTGTGCAGGATCTACGTTTGTGTTTAAGTACACTGTGTGGTCTGTTCACACAATGATGACATCCCTGCTGACATATTTACCTGTTGTTAAGTGAAACATGACTGTATTTTCTTTGGAGAAATGTCTATTCAGATATTCTTTTTCCTTTTTTAGATTTCTTTGGTCTTTTTATTATTAATATGTAAGAGTTCTTTTATATATTCTGCATGCAAAATGGAATAGCATTGATGTCTTTGTTTTGTTTCTGGTCTTAGAGGGAAAGCATTCAGTTTTTACCATTAAGTGTAACATTAGCTATGGGATTTTCATAGACGTCCTCTATCTGTTGAGTGCTTTTATCATGGAAGTGTTGGATTTTGCAACTGTGCTTTCTATGTCTATGTGTTTCTTCCCCTATTATGTTGTATATTCATGATTTGATCATGTGTTGAGATGATCATGTGTTTCTTCCCCTGTTATTAATTTACGTAATATTAATGTTGTATATTCATTGATTGTTTTTCACAAATAGAACTTTCTTACATTACTGGAATAAACCTTAACTTGGTTGTGGTGTATAAGCCTAGATCCAGTTAGGTAATATCTTTTGAGGATATTTGTGTCTATATTCATCAGGGGTATTAGTCAGCGGTTTTCTTGTGATGTCTTTGTCTGATTTGCTATCAGTGTAATATTGGCCTCATAGAATGAGTTAGGAAGTCTTCCTTCCTCTTTTTTTTTTGGGGGGGGGGTGAGGGCAGGAGGAAGAATTATGAATGAGTGTTTAGTCTTTTAATGTTTATTAGAATTCACTTGATAAGCCGTCTGGGCTTGCATATTGTGGGAAATTTTCATTACTAATTTCAAGGTCTTTAAACCTCAAAATCTAGAGGTTTACCTCAGATTTTTCCATTTTTTAAAGGCAATTTTGGTACTTTGTCTTTCTAGGAATCTATTTTGTATAGTTTATCCAATTTGTTGTCATACATTTGTTCAATGTATTCTCTTATAATTCTTTTCATTCCTGTTGAATGAAGGTTGGTGGTAGTAATATCCCCTTCTAACTAATTTTAGAAGGGGATATTACTAAGCAATTTGACTACTAATATCCTCTTAGTAAAGGTTTGTCAATTTTACTGATTTTTTTCAGAGCACCAACTTTTGATTTTGTTGATAGCTTTTGTTGTGTTTTTATTCTCTATTTCATTAATTTCTGCTCTAATTTTTATTATTCCTATCCTTCTGCTTGCTTTGATTTTAGTTTGCTTACTTTTTCTTCTATCTTAAGTTGTTCCGAGCTCTTCGTTTTTTAAACATAGATGTTTATAGCTATATGTTTTCTCTAAACACTGCTTTACAGTACCCCGAACCCCATAAATGCATCAATGTACAAAGTTATGATTTAATAAAAAATAATTAAATGGGTGGCACCTGTGGCTCAAAGGAGTGGGTTGCCATCCCCATATACTGGAGGTGGTGGGTTCAAAGCCCAGCCCTGGCCCAAAACTGCAAAAAAAAAAAAAAATTAAACACTGCTTTAGTTGCATTCCATAAGATTTTGTGTGTTGTGTTTTCTTTTTCATTGAACTATGTTCTAAGTTTCCTCTAATCCATCAGTTATTCAGCAGTGTCTTGCTTAATTTCTATATATTTGTGAATTTTTCAAAAACTTTTTTGTTACTTATTTCTGTTCCAGAAATTCCACTACGGTCATAGTTAGTATGATTTCAGTTCTTTTAAACCTAACTGAGGCTTGTTTTATGGGCTAGCATAGGTCTAATCTGGAGAGTGTTCCATGTGTACTCGAGAATAATTTGTATTTTGCTGTTGAGTAGAGTGTTCTGTTGGTGTCTGTTAGATACAGCTGATTTGTCGTGTCATTCAGGTCCTCTATTTCCTTGTTGCATGTCATGTTTTTAATAGCTGTTGTTTGAAGTTGTTTAAGATTTGTCCTTATATAAATAGAAATTAACAAATTTAGTGAGTGTTTGTTATATGTCAGGAACTTAGTTGCTGGAGTTTTTTCAGTGAACAAAACAGAGAAAATCCTTTCCTCATGGAGTTTGCATTCTAGTGGTAAATATAGATATACAGAAACAAATGTGGATCATCCCCAACATTACATCCTTTTTTTTTTTTTTTTTAAGAGACAGAGTCTTACTTTATCACCCTTGGTAGAGTGCCGTGGCATTACAGCTCACAGCAACCTCCAACTCCTGGACTTAAGTGATTCTCGTGCCTTTTATCCTGATTTTTCAACTTCACTATGGTACAAAAATAGAACATATGTAGGAGAAACTGTGTTTTGAATACCTATACAGCCATTCTGCTTTTCACTTTCAGTACAGTATTCAGTAAATTACATGAAATAGTCAACACTTCATTATAAAATAGGCTTTGTATTAGATGACACAACTATAGGCTAACATAAATGTTTTAAGCATGTTGGAATTAAATGCATTTTCTACCTAAGATATTTTCAATTTGTGATGAGTTTATCAAGATGTAACTTATCGTAAATTGAAGAGCATCCATATATAAAATATAACCTGGAAGTTGTTGTTGTGGAGAAAAAAAATAGGGAATGGGAAAGAGAAAAGAGAATGTGCGTGTAAAGAAGGTGGAAATAAGCCACATGGGGAATAGCATTCTAGGCAGAGAGACCAGCAAGTGCCCAGGCTGTGAGGTCAGGTTATGTAGGATCTCTTTGAAGACTTGTTAAATGCATGTCACATAATGAGTCCATGAATTGTTTTGTCCTTTTGAGGATGTAGATACTAGTTTGAAAATATCTAAGTACAAACTCATAGTTATTCCACTTTTCCTCTCATGTAAGCACACCTCTTAGCCCTTCACATTTTATGTTTGCTCACTGGGTTATTTCCTATCTTCCTTAGAATGAAAGCTTCATGAGGACAGTGATTTTATCTGCTTTATGTACTGCTTACTAGTGCCTAATGTATAGTAGACACTTAATCACTTTTTTTGGTTCATGATGAATAAATGAATTGTCAGATGTGACTTTTTAGTAGTTATGAACTTAATGCTTACAAATCCGTACTTTAAAAAGAGTTGTGTTTTATCACTCTATATGTAAATACGTGTATTATATACACACACATTATTTAAATTATAAAATGGAAGTAGTTTAATTTTTTTAAGAGGGAGGAAAATTGGCTCTTTTTTGACTTTATACTGTAGAAACTGATGTTCTTATAATAGACATTTTTCCTATATGCTTGTAGTTGTATGTTGGATTAAAATTTTAAATTTAATTTACTTTGGGATTTTTGCATTTTGGGTTTTATGATTCTCTGAATTCTTAATCTATATTGCATGATACTTTGTATCTCATTTCTAATGCGATTATATCTGCTGTTTTCCAGGTTGTGTGATAGCTGAGCTTTTTACAGAAGGTGTACCATTATTTGATCTCTCTCAACTTCTGGCTTACAGAAATGGACATTTTTTCCCTGAACAAGTGCTAAATAAAATTGAAGATCGCAGCATCAGAGAACTGGTAACTGTGTTACAAGTATTAGCCATAAAGTTTTAAATAGGATTATGTTTCCACTTTTGTATTAGTCAGCTTTCTGGAATGTTCAAATTTGAAACAAAGCAGTAAAGCACCATGAACTAATACAAACAGCCTATTGTTACTTTCTTAGAAGAAAGGTACTACAGTAGAATCTCCATAATTGACCACCTCCCTACATTGACTACTATGTATGTTGACCAGTTTGTTAGAGTCCCTTAGGTGGTCAACTTGCAGAGGGTCTTCTGTGTTTTTTTCTCCTTAGTCACAGAATTAAAAAAAAAAAAATCTGTTTTTGCATTAAAATCTTCATCTGTACATTGGACAGATTTGGAAGGTGGTACGGAAGTGTCTGGGTATTGGAGAGTTTGTCCTGAATGAAACTTACTGGTAAGAAATGAAGGAGACAGGAAACAATCAACTTGAATTTAATACAGCAATATAGGGCCATTTCATACAGAAGCATATGGCTTTGTATACTTATAGAATCACATGTTAGTGTAGCACAAGAAGTGTGAGGAATTCTGTGGGTCAAATTTACCTAAGACATAGATCTACATTACTGTTTGAGGGCATCTTTTATAAGTCAGTCATATGGTAACTGATGCTTGTGATGATGACTCTGACCCATAGGAAAGATTATGGTATATTTAGAATATTAGAATATTCTTTAATAAGGTAGGGATATAAATAATACATTTTAATTTCTCTAAAAAAATGGAAAATATTAAGGAATGAGATGCTTCAGAGGAAGCCAGTTTAGCTCAGGTCCAGTGAACAGTGGCCTAGATTAAGAGTTGGCAAACCTGATGTTCAGTTTTTGGCTGTGGCACTTATTTGTATGTTCCTTTGCGTAAGTAACTTCATGTTTTTGAGCTTGCCTTTTCTTAACTATGAAAGGACTGAATTTGCTTAATCTTTAAGGCTTAATCCAAATCTAAAAGTAATTCTATTAGTTTACCTATACCTTTCTTTGTAGTACATTTGATTCCTTCAAGTTTAATGCCAGATTCTTTTATAGAATATAGACAGAAATGTCAAACCACTATATACATTTTTATGACATTTTATATATTTAAATAATGACTGATAATACTGTGTGTACCCAGGAAAGACTGAACTATGTTTTGTATTCTAAAAATACTTACTCTCCTGGGATACTATGTACAGGATAAATTCAAATTAGGTTTATAGTTTGTATTGTTTGCGGAATTTAATGCCTCTTTTGCATTACTTTAAAAGCTTAAGCCACTGATGTCCCTTTTGACTAGATGTTAAAGTTATACCTAAACCATGTATGCCTATGGACTTGTGGCAGTAAAGTAATCTAAACCATAGCTCTTAACCTGGGATATGTAAATGGATTTCAGGAGTTTTTTGATTCCTTCTAGAATTGTGAGTAATTTTGTATGCAACATTTATTTGTATACATTTTCCTTTGGAGGTGACAATCCATTTCTTTCCTCAAATTTTCAGTGGTATCTTTGGCTCAGAAAAATTTGTGAGAATTCTAATATATCGTATTATTTCCTTGTCTTAAATAAGTGAGGATTACTGAATCAGAGTGTAACCTCCTCTTCATGTGTTAGGGCCATCTGTAATACATTTGTATGTAATTTCTTATTGTGTTCTAGAATGATAGAGTCGCATGTCATTTAGTAGTCAGGTTCTGAAGGTAGTTTGTCAGGTGAACATTGAGAATCTAGTTTGAATTATCTTGAAAATCCTTTAAATCATGTGTAGATTGCTCTTGTAGCTTTTATCTGGTTTGGTTTTCCATTGTCAAATTTATTTTTATTCCCTTTCTTTCCTTGCTATAGGTAACTCAAATGATTAACCGTGAGCCAGATAAACGCTTAGAGGCAGAAGATTACTTAAAGCAGCAGCGTGGCAATGCCTTTCCTGAAATATTTTATACTTTTCTTCAGCCCTACATGGCCCAGTTTGCCAAGGAGACATTTCTCTCTGCAGATGAGCGTATTCTGGTTATCCGGAAGGATTTGGGCAACATTATTCACAATCTCTGTGGACATGATCTGCCAGAAAAAGCAGAAGGAGAGCCTAAGGAGAATGGGCTGGTTATCTTGGTGTCTGTTATAACATCCTGCCTACAGACCCTCAAATACTGTGATTCCAAGCTTGCTGCCTTGGAACTTATTCTCCATTTGGCCCCAAGATTAAGTGTAGAAATCCTTTTGGACCGTATTACTCCATATCTTTTGCATTTCAGCAATGACTCTGTTCCTAGAGTGAGGGCTGAAGCCTTGAGGACGTTGACCAAAATCCTTGCTCTTGTCAAAGAGGTTCCTCGCAATGATATCAATATTTATCCAGAATATATTCTGCCAGGCATAGCCCACTTAGCCCAAGATGATGCTACTATTGTTAGACTAGCCTATGCTGGTAAGAATCCAAATAATAGCCTCTTAGATATTTTTTAAGTTAGTAACTATACTAACTTTTATTTTTCTGATTTCTTTGGGAATTCCAAGTGTGAACTTTGCTCCTTGAACTATTTGTGTACATTTTAATAATATTTATAGCTAATCTGCTCCTGGGAATTAACTTTTGTGTGTTCTCTCATTTTTTAAATTATCAGAATTGTCAAGTGAAAATAAGCATATAATACAGAATTTTGTGTTTTTATTGGGACTATTACATTTAAATTGGAATAAGACTAATGTTTATAAGCATGTACTTATGATCTAGTGTCTTTAGGCCTTTAAAAGTTTCTCTGAACAAATATACTTTTTTGTCGATTTTAGGATAATACAGTTTTATTGCCGATGAAAAGATTAATTTTGCTGGGTAATTTGTTGTTGAAAGAACTCAGCATTTTTTATTTTTATTTTTATTTTGTGAGAGAGTCTCACTCTGTTGCCTGGACTATAGTGCCGTGGCATCATCCTAGCTCACAGCAACCTCAAACTCTTGGGTTCAGGTAATCCTCCTGCTTCAGTCTACCGAGGAGCTGGGACTACAGGCACGCACCATGACACCTGGCTAATTTTATCTATTTTTGGTAGAGATTGGGTCTCTCTCTTGCTCAGGCTGGTCTTAAACTCATGAGCCCAACCAATATTCCCACCTCAGCCTCTCAAATGGTAGCATCGTGGGCGTGAGCCACTGCATCCAGCCAGAACCTGGAATATTAATTTACTGAATTTTAAAATCCTTTTTCCACTTACTATACTGGTTAGAACATGTGGCTTTTTGTGATGGAGATAGGTGTGTTACACATACCTACTTGTTTTGCTTGTAATTTTCACTCATAAAATTAAGTGATGCATATTTATGTTTTTAGTTCCTCAAATTCTGAAAACTTATTTTTGCTTGGAAAGTATCACTGGAACATTTACATAATTTCATAATTTATTTCCATGATGTAATCAGATGGAAATCAAGGACTCTGTTTTGAAGTCTTTGTAAATAGGACATCATAAATGTGTCGTGATGATATTGTCACTTTTTGGAAAAAAACTTGCTTAGTTTATTCATTTTATGATTTGCCTGTCATTATTTTAATGGAATGTGAAAAATGGTCTTTGAACTGTGGTCTTACCTCTAGACACGTCCAACAAGTGAATGGTGTTTATAAGTTTATTTTTCCTATACACATATTTTTTATTTATGCTTCTCTTTCTGCCTGTTTATTTATTTATGGTTTCTGTTTCTATTACTACATATACACAAACTTCAGGCCTAGACATCCAGGATTTCTGTAAGGTACATCAGAGTTTGTATTTATAATATAACATATTTATAATTCACTTGACAAATATAAATAATTGAACCAGATAAAATCAAGTGAAATGGAGGTTTATAGATTTTAAAAACAAGATGTATCTTTCTTTACCAGAATTTTATGACCCTAGTTTTTGGTCCGGTGTATCTTAATCTGTTCTGAATTGTGTTAAAAAGGTATGCTTTTGATGTGTTTGTGCCATAGTAACATACTGACATCCAGTTACCAGAGTAGTATCTGTAGCGTAAACATAATAGCTACTATTTATTAGCTATGTGTTAGGGCATTTACTGCTCTGGGTTATTGTTAGGGTTGGTTAGTAAGATCTTACAGCTAACCCTTGTAACAACCTTGAACAATAAATGCCATACTACTTTCATTTTCTGGGTAAAGAAATTTGGATTAAGAGAGACTAAATAGCATGACCCAGTTTTATCTGGCCTAGTTCTCAGTTCTCAGAGCTCCTGGTCTAGACCTTGGTTTTGAAACAATCCTGCTTTTCTTTGGCTTCCCTGGGTCTTTATGGTCAGAGTCCACAATAACTCGGGCTCAATGCCAGCACCTTGCAATGTTGTTTCTTCATGGCCCAGTACGTGAAAAAGCAGCCTTTTAAAAAATAGAGCAAGAAGTCTTTTTGACCTCATATGGCTAATATAATTAAAACACATGTCAGTGATTATAAAAGTTTAAAGCTAACTTTTTTCCCCCTTTCCTTTTTACAGTAATTCTTTTTTATTTCAGAGATGCTTGTATGGTTTTGTGTCCTGTGTAAAAGCAAACTTTCAAGTGTGCTGTGGTTTATGGGCTTGAATGGGGGAATAAGTGTAGATTTACTGAGACTTTATAGGTGTCAAGCAAGCAAGAGACTTTTTCTTACAAAGATATACTCTTTAAAGTGGGGATAGTCTTCCAGAATTTTGGCTTATTATCAAGACATGGCCCAGAATTTTTCTGTCTTTAAAAGGATGAGCAGGGATTATAGGATAGTAATATTTTGTTTATGTAGAGGTAAAATTTTATTCTATTGAGAGCAATGTAAAGCATAGCAGTGGTCGGAGGAGGACCTCAAGATGAGGACAATCACTGTGTTTGATAGACTCAAAGATCTCACTTACTATAAAGTGTGTTTTCTTTCTTTTTCTTTTTTCTTTTCCTTCCTTCCTTCTTTTTTTTTGTTACTTTGTCATCCTTGGTAGAGTGCTGTGGTACCATAGCTCACAGCAACCTCAAACTCTTGGGCTAAAGCGATCTTTTTTGCCTCAGCCTCCTGAGTAGCAGGGACTACAGGCACCTGCTACAATGCCTGGCTATTTTTTCTGCTTTTAGTAAAGACTGAGTTTCATCTTGCTCAGTTTGGTTTCGAATTCCTAAGCTCAAGTGATCCTCCCAGCTCAGCCTCCCAGAGTGCTAGGATTGCAGGTATGAGCTGCCATGCCCAGCCTGTAAGATGCATTTTGATATCAGAGATATTAAAAGTCAAGGGAGAAGTGAGTATTATTTTAAGTGTTAAGTAGTGGAGTTTTATATTCACTGCTGTTCATTGCTAAGAAGGAAAAGAATATAGTCTTTGGTTTAATGTCATATGTTAATCCTGGAAATGGGAGGCAAGAAAGGATATAGATACAAAAGTAAATGAAAATGGAATGAAAAAGAAAGTATAAGCAAAATGTAGACATAATTGTTAATAAATGACAGCAGAAATATTAGAAGAGGGTATTTTGCAGTGGTGAGGAGTTTCAGACAGTCTTAGTATCAGGAGAAAGGGGAAAGTTGAGCAAGTACAGAAGTGTGGCAAACAGTCTGATGCTTTGGTCCACTAGGAACTTCAGAGTATCTCTTGTAAAGCAATCAACAGTGGTTTCTTTTTGAGGTAGCTGTGACTCATGGGTGAAGAAACCAAGACTCAGATTGTTTAGACAGCCAGCTAATAAGTGGTAAGGTCAAGATTTGAGCTCAGTTCTGTGTGATTTCAAAGCCCAGCCTGATCTGTTATTTTAGTGTGAATGTTTCTGTGTTAGTCTAATAAATCTGTTACTTGTCAAGATACTGTTTAAAGACTAAGTCTGTGCAGAAGAATTAAACTATTTTTTCCTCAGTATATTTGGGTGGTATATTTTGGTTATATTTGTATTTTTTTTTAAAAAAAGCTTATAAGAGGGCCCTTATCTAACAAATACAATCAGTGTAACCTGGTTCTGTGTACTCTCAAAAATCCCTAACAATAATAAAAAAGAAAGCAGCAGTTGGGAAAAAATAGTTGTAGATTATGAGATTAACTACTAAAATCTGATTAGGTTAAGTAATAAAAAGAAAAATCCTGCTTTCTTCCTTGGTTTTGTGACTGTTACATGTATAAAGACTTGAGGAAAAGTTATAAACAACACAAAGATTTAAGATTATAATTTTCTCCCTTTTTATCTTATAGAAAATATAGCTTTGTTGGCAGAAACAGCTCTGAGATTCCTGGAATTAGTACAGCTAAAAAATCTCAATATGGAAAATGACCCCAATAGTGAAGAAATAGATGAAGTCACGCATCCAAATGGAAATTATGACACAGGTTGTAAAATTTTCTCTTCCAGAATTCCTATTATTTGGAATGATTGCTAGTGCTAACTTTTAAAAACTATCATTTATCATTTTCATGTAAGAGGCAGGAATACCAGATTTATAGTAGATAGGAAGGGTCCCTGGTGTCTGATTGCTGTATTGTCATACACAGTTATCTAGCTGGAAAATGATCGGCTTGTTGCCACTTATTAAACTTCATTGTTTTTCAGCCAGAATTGATTTGTGAGAACAGTAAAGCTAGCTAAAATATGTAATTCTCAAAAAGAAAAACTTTAGAAACATCACAGCTGAAGAATCTAACCTGTTCTCATGTGAGTATATTCTGAGTATCTAAATCATGAAGTGTTTTTATTTCATACTATCTGTACTTTACATATCAACTCCCTCCCCCTTTAATCATAAAGGAACAGATGTGATGGTAAACACAGTGGGGTCAAACTCCTTCTTGTCTTAGGTTTGTTAGTATCCGGACAGCTCTTTGCAGGCTTTTGGTAAATGTTTGTAGAGTGAAATGTTTAGAAGTAAAATCATATACTCACTATAGTCTAAGATGTTTCTTAATTGGTAAAAACTAGAGAAGTCAAGTTTTTAGATTTTTATGCTGTAAATAGCTATGATGGCTGTTACTTCTTTGAATGGCATCATTTTTAGGCAGCATACAGTGGAATAATTTTGAATTTATAGGACGATATATCAGGAAGGAAATCCTAGCTTGCTTTTTCATAGAATTACTTGGAAAATAATACTGTTCTACATTCTATAACCATGTAATTGGAGCTTTTTAGGTAAAGAAATTAAATGTTGGAACTTCTTGGGAGTTAAAATTAACTTAAAGTTTTTCTTAAAGAGAGTACATAATTTTACACATTGGACCAGTTGCCTTTTCCCTTGACAGAAAGGATTGTCTGAACAGTAGCCTCTACCCTCATTTACTTAGTCAGTAAATAATTGTTAAACATTAGCCCTGCCTCAGACAGTTATGGGTCTGCTCTTAGCCTAGCACTAGGGATATGGTAGTGAATAAGACAGGAAAATCCATGCTTTTAACTTTACTTATTTTGTAAGAGAAAGACAAGTAAATAAAGTAAATAAATACATATAAGGGGAGGGCGAGGAGGAGGTATGGTCAGAGAAGAAGCCAGTGGCTAAATAGCTCATAAATGGAGCTGCTTAATTAGTGAGAGAGTAACCATGCAGTGGCGTCTGCTTGTTAGGCTCTTCTTCAGTTTGTATCTCACGTTCCCATCCTGCACAGCTGTGAGGAGTGGAAAAGCTGCGTGATTAAGACCTGTCTTGGTGGCTTCTGTAATCATTCTGTTCCTCTGATGAGTATGAAAAAAGACTAGGACTGTATGTATGGGGGAAAAGGTTGATCCTGTCCTTACGTTTTTCTCTTTTTTTTTAGAACTCCAAGCCTTACATGAAATGGTCCAGCAGAAAGTTGTTACTTTGCTAAGTGACCCTGAAAATATCGTAAAACAAACGTTAATGGAAAATGGAATAACACGGCTATGTGTATTCTTTGGACGACAGAAAGCCAATGATGTTTTGTTGTCCCACATGATCACTTTCCTAAATGATAAGAATGATTGGCATCTCCGTGGAGCTTTTTTTGATAGTATAGTTGGTATGTTTTTTATTTGTGTTCAAGTTCATCTTTAAGATTAGTTGGTATGTTTTAGTTTGTGTTCAAGTTCATCTTCTCAAATAAATATTTCAATGTCATCTGAAGGATAGGTGATGATAATACTAAACTTTATTAATAATTAAATGAGTTATTTCTGTTTTCATGTGCTTTTGGATGATGGAAGTATTTTAGCTGGTCCCTTGGTTCATCTGTGATATGTCCATGTGAAAAAATACCATATAGTCGTTAAAAACTATATTTTAAAAGAATAATGATCTGGGAAAGTACCATGAAATGTTGTTAAAGTGGCTGAAGTAGGTAGCCATGTAAAGGTAAGAGTGATACAAATTATGTTTACAAAGATGTTTGTAAAACAAAAGTAAACAAACATCCCTTTTAGATTCAGAAAATAATAGTTAAAATATAATTATGGCTGAAAAATCAGTCTGCTTGGCAAGAAATGAAAACTATAGGTTTTGGTTTGGTAAACTGAAACTTTATGAAAGAACAGCTTTTTTGCTGTTCTTTCATTTTTCATTTTGTAATTCTTGATTTTAGGGCTTCTTTCAACAAGACAAAGAAGTTGTATTTCATCTGCACAACTCCTATCCCATGACTGTACTGTGACTGGGTTGACTCACATTTGATGAGGATTTAATATTTTTCTCTTTTGAATGATAACCAATCCCTTTCCCCCGAATGTACTGATCTTTCAACGTTAGGTTTGATAAATTATGCAATATTACGTGAAAAATCTATGTTGTTATGCTTACATATTAACCCTTTTTATATTGTTTCTCATGTGATTATAACAGCTTGCTTGTTAATGCAAAAGGTTTAATGACTATTCTACACATTGGAAAGCTTGGCTAGTATCCAGACTTTCTCATGAGGTATCGGAAAGCTATAAGGCTTTAGGTTTTGGTTTGCAATAATCTAGGAAAGTAACTTCTGTAATGTTTGGTGCTGTGTTTTTTTTTCCTAAAAAAAAAAAAAAAAAAAAAGAAAAGAAACCTCTGTGGCAACAAGTTTGATATTTTTGTAAATGCTGTCATATAATGTTTTGGGAAAAAAGGGTACTTTCTCCTTTGAAAAGCTTTGAAATTGACCGTTTTCCTGCTTTGTTATTACTAGAGGTTTGTATCTCTTTTTTAGACCTTTTTTTGCTTTTTGTTTGTTTGCATTAGTTCACTGATGCATCTCCGTCTTGGATATAGGGCTGTCTAGGGTCAGTTGACTCAGGTCTTGAATACAATATTTTTTGCTTTGTATTTGTGTATCTTTTTGTCTTTCTGTCTGTCTTCTTCTAAATCCTATTTTTATTTCTTTTCTTGGGAAAAGGTGGTAGTTTGAATTTCCCCCATCTGTTGAATAATTCATGTGTGTTTTGAAACATATCTTTATATTCTTTTTTCATTTCAAAATAATTTGATTTTGTTTGTAAAAGTAATATATACTTGTTGTAGAAATTTGGGAATATACAGAAACCAATAAGAAAACAAATAGCCTCGCTTCCTGCCATCTACTCAGGTACAACCACTATTAATGTTTTCTTACCATAACTCTTCCTCTTCTCTTTGCATCTCATTTCTCCCATTCTGTCACCTCTGCTGATGGTTAAGAGCAGGTACTATGGAGTCAGACTATTGAGTTGCAGTTGTCAGTTTGTCAGTTACTGCTTATGGTTCTCAGAACAATCATTTAATCTTTTGTTCCTTAGTTTATCTGTAAAATGGGAATAACAGCAGTACTTATCTCACTGATGTGAAGATGGAATGAATTAACATAGGCAATAGTGCCTGACATGTAGTGCTATGTATATATTATATTACTACTTCATTTTATTTTATTATTTCTTAAACTTTTATTTAGTAACATATTCTATGCATTTTCTATCATCAAAAATTCTTGGAAACTATTAATTTAATAAATCTAAATTATTCCATTATATAGTTTTTACCAGTAGAGCGCTGTGGTATCACAGCTCACAGCAACCTCCAACTCCTGAGCTCAAGCGAGTCTCCTGCCTCTGCCTCCCAAGCAGCTGGGACCACAGGCACCTGCTACAACCCCTGGCTATTTTTTGGTTGCAGCTATCATTGTTGTTTGGTGGGCCTGGGCTAGATTTGAACCCGCTACCTTAGGTGTATGTGGCTGGCACCTTAGCCACTTGAGCTACAGGCGCCGAGCCACCAAAATTATTTTAACCTTCTTTTGGATATTTAAACAATTTTCTTTGTTTTCTCTTATATAGATAAACTTTTACATATTTGTTTAAATATAAATAATGTATGTAAAATAAAATAAGATATGTAAGTAGTTTCTGATTATTTTCACAGAGTATAACGTTTTATTATAATTACTGGGTTAAAGAATATAAATATATTTTATTTATTCTTTTTAAGACAGAGTCTCACTTTGTCATCCTCAGTAAAGTACCATGGCATCACAGCTCACAGCAGTCTCAAACTCTTGAGCTCAAGTGATTCTCTTGCCTCAGCCTCCCAAGTAGCTGGGACTATAAGTGCTGGCCACAATGCCCAGCTATTTTTAGAGACAAGGTCTCGATCTGGCTCAGGCTGGTCTTGAACCTGTGAGCTCAGGCAATCCAGTTACCTCGGCCTCCCAGAGTACTCAGATTATAGGTGTGAGCCACTGTGCCCAGCATAAATATATTTTTAAAACACTTAATACATTTATAAGCTTCTCAAGAAGATTATATCATTTTGCATTTCCATATGCCTTAAGCACTGTACACCCTTTTAACATGAAATAGACTTTGGTCTTTGCCCATTGGAAGATTAAAATATGATAACTTGTTTTGATGTATATTTCTTTGCTTAACTATCAGTTTGAAAACTTTCTTGTGTTTATTACTTCTTCACATTTTTAATTCTATGAATTTTTTATTCATAATTCTGACTCATTTTTTTCTGATAGGAGTTATTTATGCTTTTCTTAATTTTTTTTGAGCCTTTATATATATGTTAAGGGCATTAAATTTGTTTTTATCATTTTGAGCATGTGTACTTTCTCAGTTTGTCCTTTTAACTTGGTTTTAATTTTTTACATCTTAAAAATAATTATGTAATTAATTTATTTGATTTTTTTTGCTTTGTGATTTATTTTTTGGCCAGGGCTGGGCTTGAACCCCCCACCTCTGGCATATGGGGCTGGTGCCCTACCCCTTTGAGCCACAGGTGCCACCCAATTTTTTTTTTTTTTTTAACACTATGGTTCAAGTCTTTTCCCTGGATTTAGGTTAATAATCTTTTAGATGCTTTCTTTTTTATTTTTTCTCTTTTTAATGCTTTATTTTTCACGCTTAACTGTTTAATTCATCTTTATTTTGGTCTATGGTGAGAAGTGAAATCTAAAGGTTTTTTTTTCTCAGAAATGTAGCCAATTTTCTTAATAGTATTTATTAAATGTTTTATTTCTTTCCCATTTCTTCTTCCTTTATCATCTGTGGCATGTTCTCTATTAGGGTCATGCCACAGTTTTCTGGGTATCAGGTCTATTCCATTGATTTCTCTATGCTTGTGCTCAGATTCATAACCATAGTATATTTCTATTATTATATATTTTTATCAACTTTATTATCTGATAGATAGGGTTATAGATGCCACTCTCCCTTTTCAAAGTAATTTTTAGTTATTTAGTTCTTTTAGTTATTAGTTTATTGTACATTTCAGTTTGTAAAGTTCTTAAATATAATCCACTAAATTTTTAGATAGAATTTTTTCTTTTATTAAAGGAAACAGTTACAACATTATTTTTAAATCATAGGGGAAATACGCTTTTGAAATTACTTAAAATTTAACTGAAACTTAATAAAGTAATGTATGGAAAGCAATAGTTGCAATTTCTAGTGATATCTTCTCAAGATTGTGTTTTTGATTTAGTGTTGTCAAGTAATTGTTACTATATCTCTAAATATTTTCACATTACTTTTTTTTAGAATTATCAACTTTAGACTTTATTTCTTGACTTTTTTCTATGCCAAATGAAGATTGATCTTGATCCATCTTCCCTTCAAAATTTTTGAGATCTTGATTATTATGTTCAGTGGTTCAGTTTTTAGTTCATTATTTTTATAGCGTTAAGTAAGTCTATTTCTTACTGCTCTACTTCTGATTTGCACTATAACATTAAGGCCTCTCTTTCTTTCTGTGTCTACCTTCTTTTCCTTTTCTTTTCTTTTTTTTTTGCAGTTTTTGGCTGGGGCTGGGTTTGAATCTGCCACCTCTGGCATATGGGGCCAGCGCCCTATTCCTTTGAGCCACAGGCACCACCCCTATGTCTACCTTTCTTATTCTTTGGTTAGTTGAGAATTCAGTTTATTATGACAGATGAGAGAGGAGAAAAGTTATATTTCTTCTTCACTTTCTTTGTAATATCTACATTCTTTCTTACCAGTCTTATTTGTAGCTTGGAATCTATTCCATTTTTTCTTATGATATTCTAAAAATTTGTTAACTTTTTTTTTTTTTGAGACGGAGCCTCAAGCTATTCCCCTGGGTAGAGTGCCATGGCATCACAGCCCAACTCCTGGGCTCAAGCGAGTCTCCTGACTCTGCCTCCCAAGTAGCTGGGACCACAGGTGCCGGCCACAACACCCGGCCATTTTTTGGTCGCAGCCATCATTGTTGTTTGGCGGGCCTGGGCTGGGGATACGAACCCGCCACCTTAGGTGTACGTGGCTGGCGCCTTAGCTGATTGAGCCACAGGCGCCGAGCCTAAATTTGTTAACTTTTGGCTCTGATTTGGGCTGACTAATTTCAAGATTTTTGCCAGCTATCACTCTTTTCCCCCTTGAATTCTTTGGTTAAATTTGTCATTTGTACTTTCTACATTTCCTTTTTATTTTGCTAGTTTCAAAGTTTCTAAGAAATTTTTTTAGGATTGCACGGGAAGTAACCTTTACAGTCCTTGGGTATCTTGAATAACTTATTTTTGTTTTCTTAATTGACTGAGTATAGAATGCCTTTCATGACTTCAAAGCTCTTCTCATCTTCAGCCTCTCTTGTTGCTGAAGATCATCTGATGCCAATCTAATTTTTCTTCCTTTTAAGGAGACCTGTATTTTCATTTTTGTAAGTTCTTTGGATCTTTGCTTTTCTATGGTGTCTCATAATTTTTTGATTTATTATGCTGGAGTAGGAAGTGCAGTGTGTTTACTGGATTATCAATCAATATGCTTGGCTTTCATTTAATTTTCTTATTTTGCTTAGTGATAAACACATATGTACTTTGAAAATTGAATAATCATGTAACGTTGCTTTTCATTTTCAGGTGTTGCTGCCTATGTTGGCTGGCAAAGCTCCTCAATTCTCAAGCCTCTGCTACAACAAGGTCTTAGTGATGCTGAGGAATTTGTTATTGTGAAAGCTCTTAATGCCCTTACTTGTATGTGCCAGTTGGGGCTGCTACAAAAACCCCATGTCTATGAGTTTGCCAGTGACATTGGTAAGTTTCTGTTTCTCCAAATTAGAATGGGAAAATTAGGGTATGGGAAGAACTTTATTAATATTTCTAGGTAATATAGAGTAAGAATTGTAGCCTTATTCTTCTTACTATTGATTGTGTGGGTGTGTATATATGATTATGTGCATGTGTGCATGTTTCTCTATATGGTTCTCCAGCCCAGGTTGGGAAGTATCACTTTGTTTTTGTCACCCTTGAGAAAAAATGAATTTTTTTAACGTGTGTAAATCCTTTACTGGTCCAAAGATTAAACTTATTTTTTAGGGACTTGACCACTAGTCAAGTTGAAAATTGGAAGTGAAGGATTATCTATGACATTTGTCATTGCATTGATTGCCAGTTACAAATTCCTAATATTGAAGTTACCAATGTTAGTGATTTTCTGAACTACCAAAGGAGAGAATTACTTGACTTGATAGTACTCATTATTTCTCTCAAACTTTTTAAAAATGCAGAATAAGAGCAAATAAATGTGGCAAATTCTAAAATTAAGAGTATCTCAAACTTTTAATTTCATTATTGCTTCATTTTTAACAAAGGAAACAAGGTAACATTGCAAGTTGGCTCTGTATTGGGAAGATATAAAATCTTAGAAAATTGTCTTTTTAGATAAAATACCTATTTGCTACTAAGTGCTTTGCAAAGAAAATTAATAGAAAGTTGGAATTGGTTAGACTTGAATAATCAGTTCTCCTGGAGGCAATCCTCAGAGAAAAAAGATGGGGAGTTATTTGATGGTTGCGAAACTATATGGTAGATAGTAGAGATTAAAAAAAAAATTCTGTAAAATTTTAAGGCATGAATATAGATATTTTTAAAAATTGTGGAAATTAAAAAACGTAGATTTTTTTATTTTGCACTCTAATATCTAGAATTATTCTTTTGGTTTATAATTTTAATTTGGTTTGAATTTTTCAATGATTATGTTGCAAATAATCATAAATTTAGTAGAAAATTGTTGGATATTGGCAACACAATCATAATAAGACTCTCTGTTGCTTAGAAATTTTGTTTTAAATTTCAGATTAATATGAGAGTATAAATGATTAGGTTGCATTGTTTGCGTTAGATAAAGTCAAAGTTGTATTTGAGCCTTTCACCTAGGTAGTGTGCCGTTATACCCTGACATTGTGCCTGTTAGAGGAGAGAGCACACCAATCTGCCTTCATTGTGTTTTCTCTTGTGTGGGTGTGTAGTTGTTACTTAGAAATGTTTTGATTGTTTGAATAAGCTACAACTTTGAGGGATTCATTATCTCTAAGTTTTTGCCATTTTTTTTAAGAAGCTAGTGACTTAGGAACCCAAAGTGATCAGTACTATAATAAAACAAAATATATTAGGGTGCTTTTTGAATTTCTGGCCCTATGTAGTATAAGGCAGTAATAGAAAGCAGCCATTCTCATAATTTGTAAGGAGAAAACATATTATCTTTACATGTCTATCTTGCTTGCTACCTGGACTGTTTCCCTGTTTTAATTTTTGTGAATTCTTACATTAGTATTTTCTTTCTCTCCTGTGAAAATGGCCCTACCTCCCAGATTGAGTTGTTCTTGTTTTGGACTTTGATCTTTATCTTAATAAACCTGTATATGTGTGTGTGTGTGTGTGTGTGTGTGTGTGTGTGTTTG
The DNA here is from genome assembly GCA_963574575.1 of Galagoides demidoff. Taxonomy (NCBI): domain Eukaryota; kingdom Metazoa; phylum Chordata; class Mammalia; order Primates; family Galagidae; genus Galagoides; species Galagoides demidoff. The sequence continues at coordinate 39,506 of CAUYQV010063482.1, forward strand.
TATTTGTGCTATAATTTTACATAATACATTTCTTCTGTTGCTTCATTATTTGGAAATTATTTTTGACATTTAACATATCTTAAAATTAGCCTTTTATTTATTTAAAAGATGGATGCCCATCAGCTTTAAAGCAAAAATCATCATTAAGATATTTTTTGACTCTGCACTCAAAGTTTGCAGAGATTTTTCTGGATCTGGCTATTTTTTGTTATTGCTATACGGGATACTCATATATAAAGGGAGCCAAAAGAATGTATATACATTTTAAGAAAGGAAGGGCTGGGCGCAGTGTAATCCTAGCACTCTGGGAGGCCAAGGTGGGTGGATTGCTTGAGCTTAGGAGTTCAAGACCAGCCTGAGCCAGAGCAAGATCCTGTCTATCTCTCTCTCTCTTTTTTTTTTTTTTTGCTTTTTTTTTTTTTTATTGCTATTTCTATTTCAGTTTAATTGCAATGGTCAATACCTCCAGAACAAAGATAAATTAAAAAAAGCCATTCTTGCCTCATTGAGATCCTGTCTCTTAAAGTAGTCAGGTGTTGTGGTGTGTGCCTTTGTCCCTGCTTGGGAAGCTGGGGCAAGAGAATTGCTTGAGCCCAAGAATTTGAGGTCGCTGTGCGCTATGATGCCATGGCTCTCCACTAGGTGACAAAGTGAAACTCTGTCTCGAAAAAAAAAACTGTATTAAAATAATAATACTCAAGTTATATTTTACTTCTGCAGTTTCAAGAGGTACTGAAACATGACTTGTATTCATCTTTCGTTACTGGTATTTACTGGTTTGTTACTGGTATAACAATTTTTAATAACTTTTTATAACTTAAATGATAAACTGTATACGTCTCTCTGTTCTGTCACATTAAATTATGTGTAGCCTATTGTAGTGATCCTGTGGCTTTCTACTGATGTCTGTGCATTTGAAGAAATAGGTACCTTTTCTGGTCTTTGAAGTCTAGCTTCAGCAGAGAAAGCCTTTTAATAGTCAGCCCATCCAAAGATTTTGGGTGGGCTGCCTGGCGGGGTTTAGCCAGCTGGTGGGCTAACTGTTGGAGGACTTGAACAGACTGGCCTGGTGTCTTGGTTAATGGGTTTGCAAGCCTGGCACTTGGTCCATAAGAATGTCCCATGCCTGGGTCCATGGAGTTGAGCCTGAAACCTTAGTTCACTGGGGCTACCCTTGATCCTGGATTCATAACAGCCAGACTGTGATGGAGTTCATTGGTGTGGGCTTGCTGACTTTGTTAATGAGAGTGAGCCTGGAGGCTGTGGATACTGGCCTGAAACTTGGGTGCATGGGAGCTGATCTGGTGCTAGGACAAGCCTTGAGCCTGAGTCTGTTTGGCCCAGCTTATGCCTTGTGCCTGGTCTATGGGGATAGGCCTGGTCCTTTATGCAAGGGCCCATTAGGGTGTGTCCAGAGTCTGAGTCCGTAAGTATGAGCCTGGGCCTGGACCTACAGTGCTTAGGTGGGTACCCTAGTCTACTGGGGTGGGCTTGAACCCTGGGTCCTCTCCAGCCTGTGTCCTCTAGGGCCAACTGAACACTGGGGCTTGTCTGGAGACTGAGTCTGCATCCTGGGTCCATGGTGGCTGGCCTGGAGTGTGTGACTGTAAGGGCATAGAGCCTATGTAGGTAGGCTGAGCGCCTGGGTTTTACTGATTTGGGCTTGGTGCTGTGGCCTGTAGCAAAGTTGGGTACTCACTTAATCTTCTCCCTCCACTTGGGAAGGTATTGCTCTGCACTGTGCTGCCCAGGCTCAGAGGCTGTTCATGTATTTAAGTGGATAATTTGAAACTATCTTTCCTACCTGTTCAAAGTGGCTTTTCTTACTTTTCTGCTATACCCAAGTATGCTAATCTTTCATCTGGACTCCCTACCTCTTATAATGGTGTTTTCATACGTGGATAGTTGGTAAAATTGATTTCACTACAAGGAAATCTTTCTGATATCACTATTTGTTGTAGTGATTTTTAAAGGTGGTGGTGGTGGTTTTGAAGGTTATCATGATTTCTTTGGCAGCCTTTTTAAAAACTACATACTTGGCCAGGCCCGATGGCTCATGTCTGTAATCATAGCACTCCGGGAGGCCAAGGTGGGTGGATTGCTTGAACTCAGGAGTTTGACACAGCTTGAGCAAGAGCAAGACCCCATCTCTCCTAAAAATAGAAAAAACTAGCTGGGTGTTGTGGCAGGTGCCTCTAGTCCCAACTAGCAAGGAGACTGAGGCAGGAGATCACTTTAGTCCAAGAGTTTGAGGTTGCTGTGAGCTATGTTGACACCATGGCAACCTCAAAGTTGATAGAGCAGAGTTGACACCACTCTGCTCAGGATGACAGAGGGAGATTTAGTCTAAAAAAAGAAAAAAAAACTATACTCTTACCACTTAAATATTATGAATACTTCTCTCATGCTTCTCAATTCAATAATTTAAATGTATTGAGTAGAGAAAAGACTGAATATGCTGTTTTGTAGTCATCCCTTTGCTACAGGCTCCTTATTTTTTGAGTATTAGAAGTTCTTTATTTCGGTCAGCTACTTACTGATACAATAATATTATAGCAACCACAAAATCTCAATAAATTTCTCCTCATGCAGACGTCTGCAGGTTGTATGGGTGGTTCTGCTTCTGGCTGTGCATCTTCAGATTGTCTGTGGTGACTGTGATTCATCTGTCTCACTCTGGGGCCCTGGTTGTAGGGGCAGCAGCTACCCACATTATTATGTTCTTCTCATGGTGACGACAGAAACACGGGGTAAACCTACTTACACAGCTCATTTCTTTCTTTTTTTTTTTTTTTGTATGAAAGGTCTTTACTGGTGGGGGAGGGAGGCTGCAGAGCAACACCAAGGAGGAGAGAAAAAGAGGAGAGGAAAGAGGAGAGAGAGTGGAGAAGAGAGAGGGGGGAGAGAGCTATGCAGCTCATTTCAAGTTTCTGTTGCATTACCTTTGCTAATACTCATTGGCCAAAGCAAGTAATGTGATCGAGAGAAAGGCAGGGAGCACAGAAGTATCGGTTGTATATCACAAGGACTTAACTGAGTGTGTGTGTGAGTGTGGTTATATAATGCAGGAAAGTTAAGAACTGGGGCAAAGAATTCAATATGATTCAGTTCCCAGCTCCTGTTAAGCCACTATGGGTTTAGCTACTTTCTGAAGTTTAGTCAGTGTTTTTTCAGTCCTCATTTTCTCTCTTGTCAAAGGGAAATAAATATACCATCCCTCCCTTGTTAGATAGACCAGAAGCTCAGGGTGTTCATGAAATGACGAGAACTCTTTTTGTGTATAAATAGAAGAACTGGAAATGTGAGAACTTTGGGAGAAAGATTTTAAACACCTCTTGTCTCCTTCTCCTTTAAATATATATGTATTATTAGCATATGATGGTGTTCCTCTTCTCTGTTAACTTGAATTTCTTACGAAATAAAGAACCCCTGAATGCTAGTATCTTTAAATGCTCAGAGCTAATACAAATGCTTTTTTTCTTTTGCTTTTAGAAGTTTGACTTCTATTCCAAATCAGATTAATGTAGCATGTAGTAGTTCATACTTTATTTCCTTTTATGTAAAGAAATATTTTATGAAATCAATGATTGTAGGCTTAATACATAAAATTGTTAAAAAGTGTGAAAAGGCATTCATTTACTTTTCTGGTTTAATATTATATTTTGAACTTTTTAAGAATAGGCGTTGTGTCTTCTGCCTTTTTAGTTTCCATTCATGATGTCTTATGAATGAAATTATGAATTATATATTAAATTTGCAGAATGTCAGATAGGTCAGATTGTTTCCTTAAACTTAGATGGTGGCTTGGAAAAGTAAGAACTCCCCAGTTTTCCTGCTGCTTCTGTGTTGGATGCTCTTTGCTTGAACTTCTGCGGGGTACATCTAGGGCAGTGACAATTTGCTGTGCATTGTTGGGACTTTTCGTGTTTCTGTATAATAGTTTAAGTCTAGTATAAGGAATAGGTGCCTACCTATTTTTAGCCCTAGGTAAAAAATATGTATATATTTTAAATCCTCAGAAAGAGATAACTTTTTATTTTATAGTACTACTAACATTTATGATAAGAGAATATTACCTAATAATAGTGTGTTCATTTGGTTGAGTTTTTGCCTCAGTGTGAGTATGTGAAGGCATTCGATAGTAACATTGTGGTATAATCCTTTTCTCAGTTATGGTATAATGTGAAGTTTGTTCATCCTGATAGTTTGAAATGGACAAGTTAACTTATTTGAAACATACCTTTTTTCCCCTCCCTCTTTAGCCCCCTTCCTGTGTCATCCCAACTTATGGATACGCTATGGTGCTGTGGGATTTATCACAGTGGTAGCCCACCAAATAAGTACTGCTGATGTCTACTGTAAACTGATGCCTTATCTTGACCCATATATTACCCAGCCAATAATACAGGTATACATGTTCCAACTTATAGTCAATCCTCCCTCCAAACTGTGTTCCTTAACAAAATGTTTAGAAAGTCCTATTTTTTTCTTTAAATTGGACTATTGCATTTTCATACTCATTTCTAACTTTTTAATGTTAATGGGCCAAGCAACTTTGAAATGAGAAAAATTCAAGAGAATGTTGTTATATATCATGTTATGCTTATGCATGTAGTAGTTCATACTTTATTTTCTTTTATGTAATTTTGTAACTCATTTGCTATTAAAGTGAATATAATCTATCAGAAATGCATATTGATGGACCTCTGCTTTTTATTGTAAAATGTATAATTGATTTCAGCCAAAGTCATCATTTATAATAAATTAGCAAAAGTCCCTGGTTTTATTTTTTTTCCTTTTTCATCTAACCAATTCCTCCCTTCCATCCCCTGGCCTTTTACCTCTAGCAATATAGTTCTTGATAATAAACTTTGGGTCTATGGTTTGTACAAGGTAAATTTTATTTACCTAGCTTGTCAGTGTTTATACCCTTCATCTTGCTAGACAGCCAACTATCAAAATAGATACTTAAATTGAGTGAAACATTGAGTCTCATGAAACATTCTATCTGTTAAAATAATGTGAAAAAATGGGTGGTGCCTGTGGCTCAAAAGGTAGGGCACTGGCCCCATATGCTGGAGGTGGCGAGTTCAAACCCAGCCCCAGCCCCCCCCCAAAAAAAAAAAGTGAAAAAAAAATTTTTTTTTTAACCAAAACTTAATTTTCCACTTGGAAATTCACATGCTTCTCTGGTTTTCTCCTACCTTTGTATCTTAATGTACCTTCCCTTAGAGAAAATGGCATGGCTAAACTCTGGAAAGAGGGAAGATTTTGCCACGTCTTTAGTCCTTACTTTCCTCATAGATTCATTTATTTCTGGGAATCATTATTCCTTATTTCATAGAGTTTAGAGAATTTTTTATCTTTAAGAATAATTTACATATATATGAAAGATGGATAGCCCCTACATGAAAAAAATGCTTTAAAAATGTTTATTTATGGCTCATTGGAAATTAGATATAGAGATATCTACTTTTGACTAATTATTCTATTTAGAAGTTTATTCATTAAACGTTTGCTTTTGACTGGGCATGGTAGTTTATGCCTATAATCCTAGCACTTTGGGAGGCTGATGCCAGTAGATCACTTGAGCTCAAGAGTTTGAGACCAGCGTGAGCAAGAGCAAGACCTTGTCTCAACTAAAAGTAGAAAAACTAGCTGGGTGTTCTGGCAGGTGCCTGTAGTCCTAGCTACTTGGGAGGCTGAGGCAAGAAGATCGCTTGAGCCCAGGAATTGAGGTTTCTGTGAGCTATGACTCCACAGTACTCTATTGAGGGCGAGAGAAAAAAAAAAAATAAAAGAATATAATCTTTAAAAATAAACTTTTGCTTTTATTATTGGTTTTTATTTTGAGAGATCAGGATACGAGTTAAGAGGCTACTTAGGCATTTGTTTCATGATATCTAATCTTTGTACAGTCTAGGTTGGGCAAAAGATGCCTTTTATGCTGCTTTCCACTGATCAACGCACCAGGTAGTTAAATACATCTAAAGAAAGTGCTCATTCATTTTCTTATATAGTTATTGACAAGGAAAGTATTCTTTTGGTTAATAAAAGGAAGGATTTTATCAATTCTATGGAAAGAGTAACGAGTAATATTTTTTAGAAGTGGTTGAATCTACTGGGAAGGAAGAAAATCTGTGGTTATTGAGCATCTTTTCTGGATCAGTGTCTACTGTTATTAGACCAGTGAACTACATATAGTTTTTAAATCTGGGATGTCATCTGATGTATTGGGATCTAGAAAAGACTCTGACTCTGTATTGTTTTCTGAAATTTTCTAGCATAGGTAGTTGTATTAGCCTTCCAGTGTGATAGACACAGATGTGCTCTGTGCTGACAGTAAAAAGTAAGAAATGCCTTACCCTTTTTTTACTAGTGTTTTTTTCCTTCTATACAAAAATTGCGGCTGTTGACATATCTTATTTTCTTAGGAAATAAACACCTGTGTTAACTATTCATAAGTTGTATTTATTGAATTTGAAAATAATTATACTGTATGTTGTATTTTTGGCTGATTCTGTTTATTTTTCTAATATAGATTGAAAGAAAACTTGTTCTACTCAGTGTTTTAAAAGAGCCAGTAAGTCGCTCTATATTTGATTATGCTTTGAGGTCTAAAGATATTAGTAGCTTATTCAGACATCTTCATATGCGTCAGAAGAAACGAAATGGGTCTCTTCCTGACTGCCCACCACCTGAGGATCCTGCAATAGCACAGCTTCTGAAGAAATTGCTCTCACAGGTTGTACCAACTTGCTGAAGTCTTATATTTAAATGCAAATTTTGTAAAACTGTTGAAGTGTTCATTTAGCTATTAAAATATTTTTTATTGATTAGTGTTACATTATAAAAAATGAGGACATTAACATGGCAAACATTTTATGCATTTGCCTTGATATCCAAGCAAAGATATTAGGAAGATAAAGCATTTAATTGAACTAAATGAGGAATCATGGCAGGCCTATTAAGTTTCTTTTGTGATTACTGGCTAAGTAAATGAGGGAACATAGAAATAACCTTAGATTTAAGTAATATTCTTGATTTAATAACACATTTTACCAAAACCAAAATGCACTTCAGCAGGAAGAAATGTGCAAAGCCCAGATGCAGTATAGAAAGGTCCTGGTTCATTTCAGTCTAAATTTATTGAGTTCTCAGGACATGCAAACAGCTGAAATAACTTGATAATGAATCTAAGGCGAATAAGCCAGCAGTTTACTGCTATATCTTTAAAGCCTATACATTTGGATCCATTAATGATTTGTCTTAAAACTAGGAAGTAATCCTTTTATTATAGTTTGGATTGATAAAGCCTCTTTAGAAATAATAAGTCTAATTTCAGCATCCTATTTTATGAGGATGTGTGGAACCTAGAAAAGTCAAGGCAGAAATAAAGAATACAATTGGTGAATGTGTGCTCCATGAGCCATAAGGCAAATACTGAGGGATGTTCATAGCTATCTTAAATTCTGCAGAATGTTTTTGTACAGAGAATTCTTGTCAGTCATCTCTTGTCTGACAAGAAAAGAAGATGAGAAAATGCATTCAGTTACAGAGACAGAATTTTATAAGTTTTATGATGTAAATTCTTTCATGTATCGTACTTGTCACTGCATATCTACCGCTGTTTGATGCCTGAGCGTTGGTTTAGGTGATTGAACATTGGAACAGGCTCCTGTGGGAGGCTGGTCAATACCATTTTGATTCTTTTAGATCTAGATTTGCCTGGAGGTTATGGCTGCCTCTGAATGTCTCTTCCAGGAGAGTGGTTTGTTTTCCTTTGTGTTTGAAGACTTGATTTGATGTGACTTGAATTTCTGAAGAGCTTTTTCTTTGGGTTTTCTCTTCAACATGGCTTGTATATTAGATTTCTTCTATATTTTAGAAAGCAGTTTGTGGAAAATTGGATTCTGAGTCACATATTTTTTGTTGTTTCTCTTGAGTAAGTAATTCTTATGAAAAAGATTTTGGCATGCAATAAAAATTATCCCAATCAAAATTATTTCTTGAGCCTTGGACCTTATGACTCTTTGTATTTCTTTTTTCTCCTACCAATCCTGTATGTTAAAGACCTCCATGCTTAAATTTTATTTTCATTATAAGTCATCAGTTACCTCATGGAGCCACTCTAGCCCCTTGTCTCTTCCTGTCACTTTGCTAACATATAGGTTTTTCCATTAGTCCCTGATGCCAAAAAGGCTGACGACTGCTGACACAGATAGTGATAAGGTTGGAATTTGAACTCAGGTAGTCTGACTCTAGCCATTATCCTAGAATGCTAGTAGTTGTATTGCTTAGATTTACAATTCAGCCAGCATTCCTATCAATTTCTCAGTTGTGTAAAATATTTATATATCATAGAGTGTCTTCACATACTTATTTAATGTAAATTTCTCAACACAACCAGAAGCAAGGTTGAAGTACGTGCATTCTTTTACTTAATATTGTACATTCAGAGTTTTTGTTTAGATATTATATGTATGTTTATTTAATAGTTATCTATTACATGTTAAGTTCTTTGGAAGTGTCAAAGATGAATTAAATTTGAATGCTGTCATTTAGGAAGAGAGTTAAGATATAAATCATCAAATTAGAAAGTGTCCTAATGGTATTCTGGGAGATCCCAGTAGTGACATGTTCTGTATTGATATTTTGTTTTTCACTTGCATGTGCTTGCTTCAATACACAAGTCTTTCAATTTTAAATTTGGTGTAGTTTGACGCTTTAGTTAGTCATTCTGAGGCCTGTTATTCCTTGTGAGAATAATCTAAAATATATGGTTCTATTTGGTTATAGGGAATGACTGAGGAAGAAGAAGACAAACTTCTGGCACTGAAAGATTTCATGATGAAATCTAATAAAGCAAAGGCCAATATAGTGGATCAGAGCCATCTTCATGATAGTAGTCAGAAAGGTATTATTGACTTGGCAGCCTTAGGCATAATTGGGAGACAAGTTGATCTTGTTAAAACCAAACAAGAACCAGATGACAAACGGGGTTAGTATATTTCTTTGTATATTGTATGTGTTTAGCTTGATATTATGAGTTATTTCATAGGACTGTTTTTTAGCTAGCTAATGATAAAAGGTCCCATTTCTCATATATAGAACTTTCAAATATACTGACTTCATTACTTAAGAGGGAGGTTTGGGGGAGGAAAAGTTAGAAAGTGAACCCTATAATTAGGTGATTAAGTAACCTACCAAATCACAGCTGTGTATGTGATGAACCAAGGCTTAATTCCAAAGCCTTGTGATAAAATCATATTGTCTCTGTGGAGGTATATGACTGAAGATGGAATTCTGTTTTTCTAATCCTTTCAACACCAACTTAAGGGCAATAGCCTTATATAAAAAGAGATAGATAAAGGTTTGTGATTTATTATTAGTAGGTAGTACCCAATGAATTTAAAAGAATAGTTTTACTATTGACAATGAAATACATAAGTAGAAAAAAATTAAAAAAAAAAAGAAATACATAAGTAGAGACCAGAGAAGCCTTAACCATTTGCTGTCTCGATTTTTGAAACTATTAGCTCTTCTGACACTGCCATTGATTGTATGAGGTTTTTATATATACCGTTTTTGCAGGTATAGTCACTAGTAGGTAGATGCTTTTAAAAATTCCTCTATTTCAGCATTAGATTTTGAAAGCAGTTAATCAATTATATTTAAAATCTTCTAATTGCCAATATTGGGATAAAGTATTTGTAATATAAATTTTAATGATTTATATCCATAAATAAAAGTATTAATACAAGTTAGTGAGGAAAAAAGCACACCAAAAGAAAAAGGGGAAAGGATTTGAACATATAACTGATTGATAGAAGAATAGAAATGCATATATTTGAAAAGGTAAATAATAAATGCAAATTAAAACAATGAGAAATGACTTTTTTTTTCTCTATGATTAGCAGATACTGGTGATACCTGGTATTGTCAAGTGTGTATCATTAAAATATAGTTTATGAGGTTTATAAAGTTAAAGGAAAGCTGAAGCACTGCCACCTAGTAAAAGTTCAGGCTATTACAATTATGAGAGCAATTCATGCTGTATTTTGGTAATGGTGGAACTTTGTGTTACTTACATTTCTTTATTGTTGGACAAAGATAAAAATAAAAGATTTTACATTTGTGTATAATAAGGATGTAGCTGTATACCAGTCAAATTTTTAAATTCTTCTTTTTTTAGTTTTTGTTTGTTTTTAAAATAACTGATCCTAGAAATGGGGGAGTCATATTTAGCATATTTAGCAGCATGGGCAGTGACATTGAAGAAGTAGTTTTTATTGTCTCTTCTTTAGATAAAGTGGTTACTTGAAATTGAGCTAGCTTTAGGAAACTGGAGCGCAATGAAGTCTAATTATTAACACCATTGAAAGCACATCTGTTCCATCTGCTAGAGAGATGAAGTGAGAGTTAATGAGTTGATACATAAATATGAATAAATTAGAAATGTTAAAGAACAAATATGATGTGAAGTCCATTGCTTCCCCCCCCCCCGCCTCTTAAGACAATAAAGCATATATGCTGATTTTAAAGGCTACCTTCAGACTAACTATTCTGAATATATTTTCATAGCTAGAAAACATGTAAAACAAGACTCAAATGTAAATGAAGAATGGAAAAGCATGTTTGGCTCTCTGGAGCCACCAAACATCTCACAGGCCCTACCTAAAGGGAGTGACCAAGAGGTGATTCAGACTGGGAAGCCTCCTCGTTCCGAGTCTTCTGCTGGCATTTGTGTCCCTTTGTCAACTTCTCCACAGGTACTGTCATCTAGACTGTGTGTCTTTGAGTCTTATTCTGCTGTTTTATTTGTTTAAAGACTGTGGACCTTACTGGGAAAATCAATGTGGTGACTTGTCCTTTAGGGAGGACATACTTCTTTGTGAGACAGGTTTATCTTTAATGTTATAGCCAAGGGGAAGTCTAGTTATTGAAAGTGCGAAAAAGGTCTCATTTTAGAGTACTTACCAATAAAAGTGATCTGAAATTGTGAGTTGAAGACATTATTATGAACTGGGATTATGATTAGGCTACTATAAACCACTTAAATTTTTTTATTCTTCCTTTAATATAACATAACATTTGCAAAGTAGCAAAAATACTTGTGGAAAGAAGTCTCAAGTTTGCTATATATGATAATATATATATGTCACGATGATTTTGACAGAAACGGTTCCCAACTTATAATGGTTTGTTTGACTTAATGATGTTTCTGCTTGTCCATGCTATGAAAGCTGTATGTGTTCAGTAGAAACTGTGCTTTTGGTACCCATGTAATCATCTCGATTTTCACTTTGAAAACAGTGTCAGATAGTGAATACTTTACATATTATAAAATAGGCTTTGTATTTGATAATTTTGCCTAAGTGTAGGATAGTATATGTGTTCTGGGTATGTTTATGGTAGGCTGTGCTAAGCTGTGATATTTAGTAGGTTAGGTATATTAAGTACATTTTCTGCTTATGATAATTCAATTTATGCTAGGTTTATTGGGATGTAACTCTGTTCGTAATCAAGTAGCCTCTGTATTTGAAATTAGTTTGTAATTTTTGTAACTAATCATATCTTAAAAGTATTAATTGAACTAGACTGATAAAATTGAAATTCTATTTCTTCTTTTCATTTAAATTAATGAGAATTTTTGTTTAATGTTATTTTTATGCTGACAGTTTTTTTTTTATCTAAACGTAGAAGTTTGGAATTGTAGCATTTGTGGTTATCTAGGTTTTCATTGAGAAAACATCATTCAGTTAGACAGATTTTAAAACTGGTACATTAATATGGACAGAAAGCTGATACATAGATTTTAAAACTGGTACATTAATATGGATAAAATGCACAAGTAGAACATGGGTACATTTTTGTCTTCAAATGTATTTTGTTTATGACATAAAGATCTATAATTCTATTTGTTTTGCAGGTTTCAGAAGTGACAAATGTCCAGAGTAAGAAACCGGTAATACAAGTTTTAAGTAGTACAATTCTGCCATCCACTTACCAGATACGGATCACAACTTGTAAAACTGAACTTCAGCAGCTCATACAACAGAAGCGGGAGCAGTGCAATGCTGAGAGGATCGCTAAGCAAATGATGGAGAACGCAGAATGGGAGAGCAAACCTCCTCCACCTGGTAAAAGTTCCTGCAGATAGGTAGTTGTGTTCCACCTGGGTGCCTGACCCTAGACTCTAAGTTAGGAAACTGATCCTTAATTACCAGACAAGGAAGTGAGAACAGAACTGTCATTTAGGAGATGCAGAACAAAGAGCAATAAGTGACAAATCTTAAATTATTATTTGTGGAACTGGATCATTTTAGTTGGGGGGACAACTTGCAGTGTCATATTTAGGCCAGTTTCTTAATATTAATAATTTAGTCTGTGCTTCATTTTTCCCATTTATAGTACTTGTTTTTACCTGCTATTGTCATGTCACTTTCTCATTGAATGTCAGGCTTCTTGGAACTAAACTCTTAATTTCTGGAAGATTTAACATGCATCTATTAATATTATGTAAGAGAGGCAAAAAATTTAGAAAATATTATTTTTAAAAAGGAAACAGCATTACCTCATAATCCCACCACTTAGTGGTTATCAACATTAAGATTTTGGGGATGTAGTTCTGTAACCCTAGGAGATTTAAAAGAAATTTAAAGGTACTTCAGATAAAATTATAGCTCAGCTATGTTAGCAGGTTTGTCTGGTGTAGTAAGGCAGAGTTAGTCTTTGATATTAGGTTAGTAGATTTCTAAAAAAAAGTTTTATGACTTTCTATACTTAGATTTTTTTTTATTAAATGATAGCTGTATACATTAATGCAAGCATGGGGTACAGTGTAGTGTTTTAATATATAATTTGAAATATTTTCATCAAACTGGTTAGTTCTCTCACTGTTCTCCAGATATCTTTCCAAAAGGAATGAATTA
>CAUYQV010063484.1:0-15512 GCA_963574575.1 Galagoides demidoff
CTGGGACCACAGGCACCCGCCACAATGCCCGGCCATTTTTTGGTTGCAGCCATCATTGTTGTTTGGCGGGCCCGGGCTGGGGATTTGAACCCGCCACCTTAGGTGTACGTGGCTGGCGCCTTAGCCGATTGAGCCACAGGCGCCGAGCCTTTTTTTTTTTTAAAGACCAAGTCTCCATCTGTTGCCCAGGCTAGTAGTTTGCAAACTCAAACTCCTGGGTTTAGGCAATCTTCCTGCTTCAGCTTCTCCAGTAGCTGGGACAATAGGCACCCACCACAGTGCCTGGCTAATTTGTCTATTTTAAGTAGAGACAGAGTCTCACTCTTGCTCAGGCTGGTCTTGAACTCCTGAGCTAAAGGGATCCTCCCATCTCAGCCTCCCAGAGTGCTAGGATTATAGGTATGCGCCACTGCAGCTGGCTTAAAAGCTTTATTCTTGAAAGATTTATACAGATTTTGTTTTTGGTGCGTCTGTGTATGTGTGTGGGATGTCAGGGTCAGGAAGGAGCAGCAGTACCCTGAGTAATTTTTTCCTGAGCAAACACCCAGTATCATTGTGAACTGAACATGTATAATCCTAGCTGAAATAACATGTAACTCTTTGGAACTGATTTAAGGATGTGTTTATTTACAAGATACAAAGGTTTAATATTTAATAGGAATTAAAGTGCTTAATTTTACAATGTTTCCAATTCTCTGCCTTTATGACCAAATATACATATGTTACACCATATATACACTATCTGCAAGTATTTTACATTCATACAGCTAGAAAAAAACAATTATTTATGGTGTACACTTTCACATTTGAGTCAACTATAAAATTCTGATAAAACATACCTTTTCAAACTTATCAGTCAACAACTCAGAAGAAAACTCCAGATAACACTTTAAAATATCAGTCAATTGTCACTCACAAAATGAAATGCTAGTATGATTTTTTTTTTTAAAAAGGTCTTATATACAACTGTGATTGTTTGGCTAATGAAGATTATCACCACCACCCCCCCCCCAGTGATACATTCCAAAATTCATGTACTTTGTTATAGACAATGCAATTCTGTTATCATAAGGGTCCCCACTATTTCTTCCCAAACCTATATTTAACTATGCATTTGGTATTCACTTATTAAAAGATGCTAGGAGATTAACTTTCCACTAAACCTACCACAATGAATTTTAGGAAAAGGGGCAACCATCGTGTGACTCTCAGTGACCCCAACAAGTTAAAAACTCTTGTAGAAACCATGTGCTCTTTCATATCAGAACATAGAAAAACACACCGCATTCTGCCACTCAGGCCCGAAAGGAAAGGTTTTTTTTTTTTTCCCCCTCAGTAAACAGTGCAGAAAATGGCCTAAAAGAATGAAATTATTTTTTAAAAGTCTAAAAGAGAAAAAATAAATATTTTACTCTATAATTTAACAGGCCAAGGTCAAAAGCCTTGGTGCAATGGATTCCATCAGCATGCAATTACATAGATTTGCATTTTATAGCTTATATTACTTCTGCAATTTAAGCATTTTCCTCTTAAAATACACTGGAGACCAGAAATCTCTCTCTGTCCACCTTTCTGTTCATTCTTTAAGAGATGGGGTCACTCTGCTACCCAAGCTGGAGTACAGTGGTATGATCATAGCTCACTGTCACCTCAAATTCCTGGGCCCAAATGTTCGTTCCATCTCAGCCTTAACAGGAGCTGGGACTACAGGCACATACTACCATACCCAGCTAATTAAATTTTTTTTTATAGAGATAGGGTCTCACCGTGCTGTCCAGGCTGGTCTCAAACTCCTGGCCTCAAACAATCCTCCTGCCTCAGCCTCCCTGAGTGCTGGGATTACAGGCGTGAGCCACTACGCCCGGCCTGTTCATTCCTTCTAGTTTCAGTTTCTAATCTTATTCCTCTCCACCCTGCCTGTAAAGAAAGCAACAGTATCTTCTCATGACTACATGATTAAGGGGCATCTATAAGGATGAATTATACATAAAAAACCCATGTAAATAATTTATGTTAAAATATTTAAGTTAAAAATTTGTATAGAAAAATTGCATTCCTATGGAAAGGCAGAATTGAAAATCAACAGTTTTTACATATATACATACATGTATAAATTCACAGAAAGTGTTTTTTAAGTTGACCTAGTGGTCTTTATATATCGCTCATATTTTCTAAATTGGAGAATCTATAGTAGATCATAGTATGAAAATAAAACTAATGAAACTGGATAAGAATGAAGAAGCAACATGATCCCCGACAGATGTCAATACAGTCCTAAGACTAGGAACTGGCTGGCCAGTTCTTACAGTAATACATTCTTGGAGAATAAAAAATTTAAGAATGAAAACATTAAGACATTCTTGCCTTTTGAATTAACTTTAGCTTATAAATACCATGTGCTTAATCTCAGACCCGCTAACATGAACATCAAATGAAGTAGGAAATTTTAGTTCCTCTTCTATTCTGCATTATAGCAAGGATACCGGGAACAAAATAAGACCTTCTTCTCTACAAGTTTATTTACTCCTGCTGGTACCTGTCCAAGATATATCTCGTCCAGAAGGATCACCAGAGATTTACCACAAACAATGCTCGAATAAGGCTTTGAATAGAATCAGAAAAAAAAACAAGCAGCCACCCTGTTTCCACAAAGTAAGGATAAGAAAAAGTAAAACAGAATTATGAACCCACAAAGGTATTTTTGACATAAGGTTTTTAAAAGGCATCAAAGACTCTTTAACAACCCTGCAGTTCCATGAACGATATGGTTTTCTTTATACATTTATGACAAGTATTCCTGTTTAAAACTCCAAATGCCTAACTGTATCTGGGGACAGAATGTGTGTAAAAGGTTAGTTCCTGTAAAAAAAGCTCGGGAATTTAAGAAAATGGGTATGTTTTTTAAAAAAAATTGGGACAGGTAGGTCACCCAGTGAGGAAGATCAGTACACCAACCTGTACATTAAATTAAACTTCGTGGACAACAAAATGTAGCTTTATAAAGTAGCGCAGGTGTGCTTTAACTGTTTCACTACCCATACCCTTTGTGAAAGTAAAACTGTTTTTGATATTTGAATCCAAGGAACGATGCCCTCCTCGCCCTTTTCCCTTCCCTCTCCCCAGCAATCTGCATTATAGTATCATATCTAGGCAGTTAGTCATTCTCTACACCCATGTGGCTCTTTCTGTATAAAACCATACCCTGAAGAGTTTTATTGCTTGCATACAGGATGGCCCTGTGGATGCCATTATTACAAAAGTGGCTGGTGGTGTTTTCCATTAAGCCCCACTTAAAACCGAGATAAGAGTCTGCACTGCAGCTTAGACTTAACACACCAAACGGCGGACTTCCAGCAAAAGCGAGATTTCAGTTTAAAAACTGGAATGTTCTGTAATGATGGATGTTTTGGCAAAGTATTGTGTAAGTCTGGAGGAAGGTCACTTTAAAGAAAAAGCACCAAAGGAAGGGAAAAACGAAGGCTTCCACAGAATGGTGGTTTTAAGAAAACAACCTAGGAGGTGTTTGGCTTCTTTTTTTTTTTTTAAAGGTTCAATCTGTCATGACCGCTCAGGTGTCTCAGGAAGGAAAAGACATTGATTCCTCTCCTAACCAATCACACTTTGAGGTCTTTGGGTTTGAGTTGTTTCATAAATGCTAAGAGTGTTCTTTTACCTGTCTTAAGGAAAAGCATTAGTGAATCTTTGTTTTTTTTTGATATGGAGCCTCAAGCTATCCCCCTGGGTAGAGTGCCATGGCATCACAGCTCATAGCAACCTCCAACTCCTAGGCTCAGGCGAGTCTCCTGCCTCCGCCTCCCACAGCGCCCGGCCATTTTTTGGTTGCAGCCATCATTGTTGTTTGGCGGGCCCGGGCTAGGGATTCGAACCCGCCACCTTAGGTGTACGTGGCTGGTGCCTTAGCCGATTGAGCCACAGGCGCTGAGCCAGCATTAGTGAATCTTTCAGGAGAGAGAAACAGGTAAGGCTGTTTCGCTGCTTCTTAGGGTGTTTAGCTGAAGAGTGTGGGTTGGAAAGTAAAGATGGAGACCTGGTCCGCAGACCTTCTCTCCTAATAATAATGCTTCTTCAAAAAAACTGAAATAAAGATAATGACTGAGAGCATGATAATAAATATTCTCTTTACTAAAGTATTCTTTCAATAATCTACCTTAAATAACATTGTTACTTACTGAGCCAAAACTTGAGTGTCATGTGACTTCTATTCCAGAAGAGCTTAAGAGTCGGGAAAGGTCGAGTCTTCCCGCTGTTCAAAATAGTTTTCAAAAATAATCTGACTCATAAATCTTCTCTTTAGTCCGTACATTTCCCGCGCTCTGTCCGCAATTACAAAAGCCCTCTTCCCCTGATAATCACTTTACATTCCTATTACAGTACTTCTCTTAAGAAAACCAGAGCAGCATCTCTATAGCTATAGTTTAACCTTCTCAATAATCACTCTGAACATGTCTCACACACACAGGGTGGGCAATTAGGGAAGAGAAGCAGTGGACAATGTCTATTAGTCCATCCCTGATTTAATAGGGCTGAAGAAGCTACCTTTCTCTCTTTTTGGCTCCAAGGATTTGGGTTCATGGGAATGATCATGGCTGGTATTCCTTTCATGGAGGAAGGGAATTCAGTGATGTCCGCAATCACGTAACTGGTTCACTACCTCCTCTGGGATGGAAGAAATAAGCTATTTCTTAAAGTAACAGGGCTAGAATAAGCGTGTGGTAGTCTCAAATTCTGTTCTGCGTTTAAAATGTAATCCTCATAGACGGAGGTCAGTGGAGTTGTTCTTAATAGCTTTCTAGCAGACTGGTACACTAAAAAGTGAGACTGTTTGGGGTATGACAGTATTGGGAGTGGGGGAGTAAAATTCAAGAAAAGGATTAAGTTAAATAGTCAACGTGAGATTTTAATCACCAGTAAAGTGAAAGAGCAGCCTTCATGACAAAGAATCATAATGTCTATTAAAATTTCCAAGAGGATAGAAGGGCGAAAATTCTCAGACTTTTTCCCCAGTCATTTGTACCTCCTGAAAAACTTCCATTAAACTATCACTTTATTTCCTTTTTTTTTTGCAGTTTCTGGCCGGGGCTGGGTTTGAACCTGCCACCTCCGGCATATGGGGCCGGTGCCCTACTCCTTCGAGCTACAGGCGCCGCCACTATCCCTTTTTTTCAATATTATGTCTTCCCCTGCTTCTATGGACAGGCGGTGGAGCACCAGACGTCCTTTAATATCTACTAACCACCTCTCCTCACCCCTAACATAGACTATTGTGTGTCAATTTGTTTCATTTCTGACAAAGGAGCAGGCCCACGCAGTTACCTTCCACCTTCATTACATGTAGGCCTCATTTAACCAAGCTTGATCATCCCATGGAAAAGAAAATCGTTACAAGAAATGTAGTTTCCATCTCCAAGTTCTGTATAAAGTCCAGTGTCTCACCGAGGTCAGGTTTGGGTGAACGTTTTTGTACATGCTGATGTTAACGACTGCCGACAACGTAGCACTGTAAAAGGTAAAATAACCTAGAGGACTCGGACCAGCCCAGTGACCAAAATGTGTTTTCAGCTCCAAATCAAAAAACTGAAGCACTAACTGAACCCTCACCTTCTATTATACTTATTTAAATAGGTATTAATAGCACCTTCTGAGAGAGGCACTGTTTTAAATAGGCACAGAACAAAAAAAGGGTAAGTTCAAAGTACTGTTGGAATTCACGAATACATCCCATGCCATATAAATTACTATTTATTATAAAAATACCAATACCCTTAGATGCCAATCAGTTGAACAAATCACCAATAACATTTCTTAAGTTTAGAACACTGTTTGAGTCCAAGATAAACCATGCTTTATATGTATAAAATAAATTAGAAATAACTATGAACCTAAAGCTGAGGAGAAAAGCATGGATAGTATATATATATTTAATACTATATACACATAACTGCTATATACTTAAGATATTGTATTCATAGGAGTATTTCTGCAAAAAAACAAATATTACCTTTCTTAATAAATCAAAAATCTGAATACCCAAAATTTGTCTTTTCTTTTTTTAAAAAAAGAACAGACACCATTTATGCAGCTTGAGATTTATAAACTAAATTAAATAAGTTAATACTATAGTCTAAAGTGTCCCTGTATTTTTTCACTATGGATCTAATTTGGCAACATGGAGGTATATCTTTTTAAACTGTTACAGGTCCTACGTGTGAACGAGAAGACGTTACAGGATTTCTTAAATGAAAGTGCTCGCTCTAACCTGATGGGGGATACAATCAATCCATAACCATTTTCTTCAAGACAAAGGTATATCCAAGGAGTAGCTCAAACATTGCTCCGTTTTTCACATTATTTCAAAACTTTACTGGTAGAATGGCTCTGCACATTAATTTCACTAAGAGTACATAAACCTAGGAAAACAGTCCCCCAAAGATGCACTGATGAGCCTCTACTTGTCAACATAAAGTGCTAAGATCTGAGCAGGGAGAGCTGGGAATGTCTTGAGCCGCACGACTGGAGCCCTTTGCACCGAGGCTGGTCCTGGCGTTCAACAATCTGATTTTCTCTTAGGGTCAGGATGATCGTCCAAGGCGGCTGGATGCTCATCTAGACCCTCTGGTGTCTCACCTGTGACAGCTAAAAAGATGATTTTCAGCCACTTCTGCTTCAGTTCCTCACTGTCTGCAGCAAAGCTGTGCACAGACTTGGACTGGGTCAGTTTGAAACTGTGTGGCAGGTCTGCACTCCGCGGCATGTCGTCCACCACGTAGCCCAGGAGTGGAATGGTGGCCTGGGCTCTGACGTCCTAAGGAAAAACCATGGGACATAAGAGTACGAGATGTATGAGCATCGCTGTGTGTGGCCTGTGCTCCTATTAAACCTCTCTTCTACCTACTGCCCTACTCAAACTCACATGGGTGAGCTCTCTGTGAGGACTGAGGAATTCCTGTACATGAGGCCACTGAGAATGTTGACTGAATGAATGACCCCATCTCAGACTCACTGACCCGACTCCACGAGACAGCCCGTTCAACTCTCCATTCAGTGAAAAAGAAAGAAAGTAATAGCCATCTCATGGTCTTAAACCAGCAAGGATTAATGATAATTTCACTACCAAAGGCAGTTTTACTTGTTGATACATTCTTTCATCAACTGATTTATAGACAGGGAAAAGGTCATAGGAAAAAGAATAAAACAGAATATAATATATACCTTGGCATTTCTGGTCTGTTTCCAAAATGAAATAATTTTATTAGCTCTTAAAATAAATACAGATTAAAATATAACAGGCACATTTAAATTTTTTATAGTTTCAGGGTGAATACATACATGGTTTAAGTATTGTATGTTCAATTTTTCTTTCTTTCTTATTTTTTGGGAGACAGTTTCACTTTGTCACCTTCGGTAGAGTGCCGTAGCATCACAGCTCACAGCAATCTCAAACTCTTGGGCTTAAGAGATTCTCTTGCCTCAGCATCCCAAGTAGCTGGGACTACAGGCGTCTTCCACAATGCCCGGTTATTCTTTGGTTGTAGTTGTCCTTGTTGTTTAGCAGGCTGGGCCTGGTTCGAACCCACCAGCTCCAGTGTATGTGGCCGGCGCCCTAACTGCTGAGCTATAGGCGCCGAGCCTGTTCAATTTTTTTAAACACATCTATGTTTTCTGGTGGTGCACTTGTTATAAGCTAAACCGGCTATTCCCATAGATTTATCTCTGATCCATGCACACAGAATTCCCCCCAAATTGCTACTGAATGGTAATCAAGATTGATTTAAACTATGCCCTTTCCTCACATATCCATTGAGCCAAAACCAAACAAAATTAAAGTCTTTCTTTCTTTCTTTCTTTTTTTTTTTTTTTTTTGAGACAGAGCCTCAAGCTGTCCCCCTGGGTAGAATGCTGTGGCATCACAGCTCACAGCAACCTCCAACTCCTGGGCTCAAGCGAGTCTCCTGCCTCAGCCTCCCAAGTAGCTGGGACCACAGGCACCCGCCACAATGCCTGGCTAATTTTTGGTTGCAGCTGTCATTGTTATTTGGTGGGCCTGGGCTGGATTCAAACCCGCCACCTTAGGTGTATGCTGCTGGCGTCTTAGCTACTTGAGCCACAAGTGCCGAGCCTAAAGTCTTTCTTAATGTTTCCTATCATTAAAAAGGTTTGTTCTAATTTCTTGCTTTAATCTTTCTCTGCATGCTTGTTCCTAATTTAACTCACCAAACTCTGTGGATAAAAGGAGAGAAGGGACACATGACCCACAGGTTAAAGACAATATTGGCTATAAAATGGATCAATCAGCTTAAACAACAAACTTGAATTTTAGTCACTCCCTGTTTTTCAGTTTTAATGAAACATAGTAAAACTGAGGTCCCTGTCATCTACCCCCACACCTCACCCCTGATCCCCTCAGACACACGTGCTGTTGATACCTGGGGGGCACCGTACATGTACAGCACAAGGGGGTCTTGCTTGGGGATCACACACCAAGCTTTCTGCCAAGGTTTTGACTTCTCCATGTACTGAAGAAAGCTACACACCACGCTGTTTCCAGATACTTCTGCTGATTCGATCTAGAAAAATACAATGGAGAGAAAGCAGGAGAGATGTGAACACACAATGAACCAGAGAGAGAGAAGTAACTTGACTTAAGGTAAACATTGATAAAGCATGCCGAAATTTAGATAAAATGGTTCCTTGGATTGTCCAGAAAAGATTCACTTGCAATTGCTGTTTAAACACTATCACCAACATGGAAAAATATTTACTTTTAATATTTTTTTATTTTTTTGAGACCAAGTCTTACTATGTTGCCCTTGGTAGAGTGCTGGGACATCACAGCTCACAGCAACCTTTAACTCTTATACTTAAGCAATTCTCTTGTCTCAATCTCCCAAGTAGCTGGGAGTACAGGCGCCCACCACAACGCCTGGATATTTTTTGGTTGTAATTGTCATTGTTGTTTTTTTAGCAGGCCCAGGCTGGGTTTGAACCCGCCAGTGCCAGTGTACGTGGCTAGTGCCCTAACAACTGAGCTACGGGCACTGAGCTTAATTTTAATTCTTTATATTACTGCATCTTGAATTTAGAAAGAATTAAACATTTATTGACTGCTATTATGGAGGCACTTTTGTTAGCAGTTCCTGCATTATTTCATTTAATCCTCACACCTACACGGACAAGTTAGTACTTTGATTATCCCTGAGGCTCAGAGTTTAAATAGCTTTCCCAAGACCACACATGTAGGAACTGGCAGGCCAGGGTTTGAACCTAAACAGTCTGGATCCACAGCCTGAACTTTCAACCACAACGCTATACATACTTCAGCTGAGCAGGAATGTGACAGCAGAAAGGTAAACACCAACCAGCAATCTTTACCCTGGTACCTGAGATAATTAAAAAGTTTTGCTGCAGGCTCGGCGCCCGTAACTCAGTGGTTAGCGCGCGGACCACATATACCGAGGCAGGTGGGTTTGAACCTGGCCCAGGCCTGCTAAACAGCAATGACAACTGTAACAAAAAAAAATAGCTAGGCATTGTGGCAGGTGCCCGTAGTCCCAACTACTTGGGAGGCTGAGGCAAGAGAATCACTTAAGCCCAAGAGCTTGAGATTGCTGTGAGCTGTGACAGCATGGCACTCTACCAAGGGTGACATAGTGAGACTCTGTCTCAAAAAAGTAAGTTTTGCTGCAATATATTTTCTAGCCAATCATGTATAGTTTTCTGCTTTGCCTCTTAATACATAAATCACTGGCTAAAAAGGGAACAAACCCATTAAACTAAACGATAGTTTACTTTTACTGTTTACCATATGGAAAGTTAACTGGTTTGTAGTAACGTCTGCTTTCCTTCTGCCCTTTCCCTTAGGGTAGAACTTAGTATTGTCTATGCTGACTTGCAAACTGTTGTTACCAGTTCCAATAAGTGCACAGAGTAAGAGTAAGCTTTGATGCTTACCACCTGACATTGCCACGATACCAAGTGCCCGATGGTATGTATTGATCTGCGATGATTTGCAAATAAAACTGAGGCTTCATCACAGACAGTTTAATCAGCCCTGGTAGGCAAATGAGGGCCTGACAGCCAATGCGGCCCACTACTTGTTTTTGTGTGGCCCAGAGGCCAATTATAGTCAGTTTGATGATAGAGAACACTAACTTTGGATTCCAATTAAGTTAAATGATATCTTCTCAAAAAGAAAAAATATTCATTCCTTTTTTTTTTTTAAAGTCTCCTTCTGTCACCTCTGGTGGCGTGCAGTGGCATCATCATAGCTCACTGCAACTTCAAACTCCTGGGTGTGAGTGTCTTCTTGCCTCAGCTTCCCGAGTAGTGGGACTACACTGTGTCCCGTGTCCTGCCACGACACTCAGATAATTTTTCTGTTTTTAGTAGAGACAGGGTCCGTGCTTTTGCTTAGGCTGGTCCAAACTTCTAAGCTTAAGCAATTCTTGGCCTCCCAGAGTGCTAGGATTATAGGCATGACCCACTGTGCCTGGCCATTCTTTTTTTTTTTTTTTTTTTCATTTTAAATAAGAAGTTTATTTAAATAACAAGACACTTGACTTGAAGTGAAAACTATCTAGGATTCACTTTTTTTGAGTAATTTATCCCTACTTAAAGACAGATTGCCCTACATGTAACAGCTATATACAAAAAAGTTATAAAATTGTCCGTGGGTTTTTTGTTGTTTTTTTTTTTTTTTTTGAGACGGAGCCTTAAGCTATCCCCCTAGGTAGAGTGCCATGGCTTCACAGCTCATAGCAACCTCCAACTCCTGGGCTCAAGCGAGTCTCCTGTCTCTGCCTCCCAAGTAGCTGGGACCACAGGCGCCCGCCACAACATCTGGCCATTTTTTTGGTCGCAGCCATCATTGTTGTTTGGCAGGCCCGGGCTGGGGATTCGAACCCGCCACCTTGGGTGTACGTGGCTGGCGCCTTAGCCAATTGAGCCACAGGCGCCAAGCCAAAAGAAGGGTATTTTCACAGAACCAGTATTTTTTCCCCAACCCATCTCCACCTGATATCAATGAAAACATACTGTTGGCTATTTAGTTAAAAAAAAAAAAAAAGCAACATGCTTGTGCACATACACCTGTTACTTTATGTACAATAAAAGACAAGGGAAGAGGAAAATGAAAATAATAGAGAAAAACTATACTGCAGTAGTCAGGCTGTGGTGGAACCAAATTGCAGTTTTCTAATTGAGAACGTCATCCTGGTCTATAATAACAGAGTTCGGGGTAAAGTAGCAGGCTCCCTTTCTAGTAGACACCTCCTGTCTGCAGTTGGAACTCCTCAATGGTATCTTCATCCTCCGTTTCCAACTGTGCAGGCGGGTCTGTTTCACTGATTGGCTGCCCATCACATCGGAATCTGATCTGCCTCACTGACAAACCCTGTCACAGGAGGCTTTTATCAGTTTGCTAAGTGGCGTGTGCCTCTTCATCTTAAACTGCACCGCAGCACCATCCTGCCCCTTCAAATTAATTTGATGGCTGTTCTCAGTCTTGACTCCTTCCTCAGGCTTTTCATGTGCCATGGTGAGCACCTGAGTCTCCTCAGCTGCCCCTTCCCAGAGGTGCCAGGTCTGCACCAAGTGAGCACACACCCACCACCCAGAAGAGGTGGTAGCGGTTCAAATTCCATTCTTGTTAGTAGACCTAAATTACAAAAAATCCACATACCAAACATATTTGGAATTTTGTCAATTAAAATGTGTGGAAGTTTGGGTGACGCCTGTAGCTCAGTGGGTAGGGCATTGGCCACATGCACCAAGGCTGGCAGGTTCAAACCCGGTCCGGGCCTGCTAAACTGACAACTGCAATAAAAAAATAGCTGGGCATTGTGGTGGACGCCTGTAGTCCCAGCTACTTGGGAGGCTGAGGTAAGAGAATCGCTTAAGCTCAAGAGTTTGAGGTTGCTGTGAGCTGTGATACCACAGCGACATAGTGAGACCGTCTCAAAAAAAAAAAAAAAAGTGTGAAAATTTGTTTCCATTCTTCTTATAAGTATATATGTAATATCCTTGGTTTGGCTTCTTGGCCTGCAGAGACTACATGTTTTCTCTCTGGCCCTTTATTGAGAAGTTTGCTAACCACTGTTTTAGGGCTTTTGGGCACTGTAGGTACAAAAATGGGCCCCAAATATGCATACTGCCCACTTCTGGACCACATACTATGTATTTATTTGGTTATATGAGTTGACAATAAATAATTTCCCCCCAAAGATATGGTTTTCTAGAAAACTAGCTAGAGATTTATTTCATAAAATAGGTGTGTCTGAGCTCACCCTTAAGATAAGTTACCTGACACATTCCACTGTGCCAGTCTTACCAGTTGTTGCTATTAAATCTTGAGGCTGAGGCTGTGTTCCTAGTGTTCAGTGAAGCGTGCCATTCCACCCTCACTGCCCGAGAAAGCCATACTTTGGTCTGCCACACAAGTAACATCTATGCCCCAGAAGAATTCAGAATTACACTTGTTTTAGCTTGTGGGCCTATACTTCAACCTCAAATGGAATATAAAATTTATGATTTTTTCAGTTAACAGAAGTGACCTCCGTACACTCATACAACATATATGCTCAATAAACATTCATAAATAAATCTTTAGAAATTATAAACAAATCTTTAGAAATTCTTAATGAACCAAATATGTCTATGACTTCAGATCTACAGAATTTTGATCAGCTTTTCCAGGCTACCTGGAACCTGTTACCACAAAGGCCCTATTATATAACTTACCCCATATAGTGTTACTATCTCTGGCTGTGAAATGCTTTGCAGATACGAGCTGCATTACAGTTCCCAGGCTTGGGGGACTGAAATCTATCTTAAAACATGAGTCAAATTCACTTGGTAGACACCTCAATAATATTTTTCTTTTTTTAAACTTCAATTAATTTTTCAATATAGTTATCAGGTTACTGTCACAGGCTATTAAAGGACTATCATAAATTGGCTACTTTATTGCAGTAAGTTGAATGACTTTTTCAGGTCATGAGATTAGTCCCTTGATCTAAATTTGAAAAATTTCACACAATGGTATTCAAAGTCCACAGGATAAAACTGAGAGAAAAGCTTTCTCATAAAGAAAATGCACCATAATAATGTGTGCTTTAGAAGAGATATTAATTAATATTCTAATATTTAGGTATAGGCGCCACCACAAAATCAGTGTATTTCTTTCTCAAATGCCTGACAGTTCAACATAGCAGCCCCCCTTCCTATACAACCAAGAAGGATCCCAAAAGTCAACTATGAAATAAAAGTATGAATCATGCTCATTATCTAAATTAACTCAGAGAAATACCCAGTTAAATAACAAAATATATTACTTGTATTGCTCGTGGCTAAGAGAATTCTATGTTCCCAATATGAAAGTCTAAAAGATACCCCAAATTGAATAGTTTATACCTCTAAAATTCCTTTCCTTTTCTTTTCTTCACTGTCTGTGAATCCACTTATTATTTGATAACAGTCTTTACAAACTTTGTTCAATTTACCACCATCATATTCAAGTTGAGCTTTGTAGTCAGAACACTTCCAACAAACCACCTTAAATTTAAAAGAAAAATGAAGAGTGAATGATCATATTTAAAGGATAAGACTTAAGCAGTAACTAGTTGTAGGCACTAATAAATGAGAAAAAGTTAAATGCACTTTGGGAGGCTGAGCTGGACAGATTGCTTGAGCTCAGGAGTTCAAGACCAGCCTGAGCAAGAGCGAGACCCTCATCTCTAAAAAAAAACAACCAGGCATTATGTCAGGCGCCTGTGGTCCCAGCTACTTGACCAGAGAATCACTTGAGGCCAGGAGTTTGAAGCTGCTGTGAGCTATGATGTCACAGCACTCTACTAAGGGCTACAAAGTGAGACGCTTGTCTTAAACAAACAAACAAAAAAGTAAAATACAAAAGGCAGATTTTTATCAGACTAAGAAAATCTTCATAAACATTGGGAGTATGTACCAAGGCATAACGCTATTTGTGATGGGCCCTGCTTACTCATCCTTCTCTTCCTGGCCTCTAGGGTTAGGAGGCCCTCACAGGCATGGTCCAGACCTTTGCTCTTTATATTTCTAAATGTTTCATCAATATCCTCAAAAACTGAACTCATGATCTCCCTGTCCTCAGATCTCTCCTTACTCCGCCCGACACTTTTCCCCACTCTAGGAAATGGCGCAAACTAGTCATGGGAAGCACTGTCCGGGACTACAGGGACCTGCCACAACACCCGGCTAATTTTTCTATTTTTGGTAGAGATGGGGCTCACTCTTGCTCAGGCTGTTCTCGAACTACTGAGCTCAAGCAATCCACCTGTCTTGACCTCCCAGAGAGCTAGGATTATAGCAATGAGCCACCGTGCCCAGCCATATATATAGATTTTGGTGACAACTGTGCAAAGCACCATATATACATATTTTGAAACTGCTTTTTACCTATTGCCCAGATTAGAATGTAGTGCTGCAATCTCCAACTCCTTGGCTCAAGGATTCTCCTGTCTCAGCCTCCCAAGCAGCTGGGGCTAAAGGCAAGTGTATATCATACCCAACTAATTTTTAGATTTGTTTCTAGAGATAGGGAGCTGCTATGTAGTCCAGGCTGCTCTCAAAGGATCCTCTGGCTTCAGCCTCCCAAAGTGCTAGGATTACAGGCCTCCTTAGAGACAATGAGGCCCCCAGGCCCAGCCTGCCTCCTTTCCTATGTGTCATTAGCCCGCTCTCCTTATGGGAGGAGACAACTCCTTTCAGGTTAAATACGAACCCCACAGATTGGTCTTTTTTCCTAGCTAAAATCGGCTCCAACTCCTCCTCCATTGTCAACGCTCTCCACTTTAACGTCTTGATTGCTGTCTTAGCCTATCTAGAGTAATATGAAGGTCTTATTTGTCTGTTTTCTCTATTATCACGTAAGCTCTGTGAAGACAGGGATCATTCTGTGTACCATTTTTTCCCACAGGTCCCAAAACAGTGCTTTGCAGAGCTGGCACCAAAATAAGTTTAAGTGATTTGTTAAAGGATTGGGGTTTTCTTTAGGGGGGGAGGGGGCTTTCCCAAGTTGATGATTTTACCTTAGTAATATAGTTTCTAGCAACCCTGGTGATCATGTTTCTTGATCACTTACGTGTCCACATGCCCGACAGTGATGCCTTCTCCGTGTCAGTGCGTTGAAAGGCTCTTTGCATTTCATACACATCGTCACTTCATTGTCTCGGATCCATCTTGGGGCTCTTTTTCCTAGCTCAGCAGTCTAAAAAGGAAAGATTCATTCAGTTTTCTTTCTTTTTTTCTTTTCTTTTTTTTTTTTTTTTGAGACAGAGCCTCAAGCTGTCCCCCTGGGTAGAGTGCTGTGGCATCAAAGCTCACAGCAATCTCCAACTCCTGGGCTCAAGTGAGTCTCCTGCCTCAGCCTCCCAAGTAGCTGGGACCACAGGCACCTGCCACAATGCCTGGCTATTTTTTTGGTTTCAGGCATCATTGTTGTTTTGGTGGGCCTGGGC
>CAUYQV010063491.1:0-26298 GCA_963574575.1 Galagoides demidoff
TTTTTTTTTTATATCTTTGTGTGAGTTAGTTTGACAGCCTTGTCTTGCAGCTCTGAGATTCTTTCTGCTGTTAGATCAATCTTGTTGTAGAAGCTTTCTGATGTATTTTGTAGTTTTCTGAATGACTCTTTCATTTCTTTAAGTTTTATTATACTATTTCTTATGTTGTCTGTCTCTTTAGGAACTTTTTCATTTTTTTCATTCATGTCCTGAAACTTTATTTTTTTTTTCAACTTTCTCTTTAGTTCCACTTATCTTTTCTTCATCCATATTCTGAATTCTTTTTTAGAGATTTCAAAAATTTCTCTTTGGTTGGGATTCATTACTGTGCATCTATTGTGATCTTTGGGAGTGTCAAACTAGCTTGTTTTTTCATGTTGCCAGAATTTTCTTTTCTTTTTTCCTTCCTTTTTCTCTTTCTTTCTTTCTTTCTTTCTTTTTTTTTTCCTCATTTCTTCTCATGTGAAACCTTTTCTCTCTGCTCAGGGCTGACAGGTTTTCAGTACAGCTGTTCTCCTTTTCTGAGAACTCTTCTACTTGTGAGGAGAGGTCCCTAGACAATGCTTTTATGTCCTACCCTGGAGGATTGACCCATTAGGAGAGGGGCAGATGAAGTGGAAGCCTCTAACACAGCTGTTCACATGCATTGTCTCAAATCTTGTGGTTGTTACAATCCAAGCTGATGCTGGGGCATATTCATTCAGATTGCTTTATTGGTCCCCAGGCTGTAATTGAGAGCTCAGGCAGGAGCTACACAAATTCCTTTCCATAGAGGTAGGTGACATGACCTGACATTAGCTAACTCCTAGGTGGGTTGCAGGAACTGTACCGATGCTAAGAGATCTCTGTGTGGAATGGACGATTGGTCTCTATACCACTGTTGGAAGCTAGACCAAGGAAATGGGTGAGTTTTCCTACACTGCAGCATTGTGAGAGATGGCTCTTCCCAGGTCTCCAAATGGTGATGGGAGGGTCTGTTTGGTGAGGCTGTCTAGGAATTGGCTATAAGTTTAGTCAGCAGCCCTTCACTCCATCCAGGGTTAGATATAATGGTAATATGCAACAGGGAACAGTTTGTGGCCAGTGAGGCCATGGTGGAGAGCTGGACCACAGATATAGCATCATACAGTGAAATGTGGCTGTGGATCTCCAGGTATGTGAACCTTCACTTGACACTAGATCTGCAGAGACCTCACCATCATAATGCACAGGTCAGGGGATTTACTTTCTGTAAGATGCGGGGCTGTTGGAGCTGGGCCTCTGAGGCTCTCTCACCACACAGGCCCCACCAAGATTGCTGCTGTGGCAGTCCTCAAGCTCTGCTCAAGTTTTCTACTGGGGGTTGCCTGACTCCTAGTCACAGTAATGTGAGTGCTTATGCTCTTTCTGCTCCCTCCCCAGCCCAATAAGGGATGATGTAGGGGCAGCTGCAATGAGGATAAAACCTATGTAGACTGATGATTCCTGTGTGGACCAGGAGCTCTAGACCTGAAAGCTCAGAGTAGCATCAACTGTTGCCACCTGGAAGCATAGGCCAGAGGGACTCTATTATTAGCCTGCTTGTTGAGGCAACTTCACTGTTCATTCTCTGTGCACTTCATCAATTAACACAGAGACCTGTAGTTGTGGTGAGGCCCCCTCACCACTTGAGCCACAATGTCCCTGTGGGGAATGTGGGATCCTGAGTTGCTCTCCTTTGTGTCTTCTCCATGTAAAGGAGTCTCCTGCAGGTACATTTTGATCTTAGCTAGCAGAACTTCCTCGCCCCATCTCCTTCACACTGAGTGTCCTTCATTGGTTGTCTGATGATCCATCAGGTTCTTTGTAAGAGGGGCCATGTCTAGGTGAATCTCCTCTTGCAGTTTGCCATTTTTTATTCTCCCCCAGAGAGCAACAGTTGTGGTCTGCTTCTAGTCTTCCAACTTGGCCCCCTCCTTCCTAGCTTTAATACCAGAAAATTTCTTTCTAGATAGGTTCAATAAAAGTACCAAAATAAGAGACTTCTTGGCTGCAAATGGCTGGGTGCGAGTCACAAATTTACCCTTGGTATAGATTCAGCCCCAGACTAATTGCAGGGGTAGAAAGTGAAAGAGAGGTGGCTCTTCAAGTGAATGGAGTTCTGTTACAAAACAGGGTGAACAGATTCTGGTAAGTCCATAAACAGATTTATACCAGCATACTAGACCCCAGTTCCCTATCATTGCCAATTATCCCAAACACTTTTGTGGTGATCAGTTCATTGCAGACTTCAACCTGCTTTGTGAGGGTACAACTAAGAAAGCCCCAACTCAGACTCATAATTTAAACTCTTGGTCCCTACTCTGAAGCTTCACTCCTTGATGGTACTGGTCAGAGAGGTGCTCAGTATTCAAGCATGTGCCAACTGTAGATGAGAAGTAGCTAATCCATCCCCTTGGGTTACCCTTCATTGACAGAGGATGTGAGCTGATGGATGAATGCTTCTGCCTTTTTTCCCTCAGAGACCTGTAGGATTATGAATAACCTGTAGTACTGAATTCTTATCTTGGTCTTCTTTCTTGTCTCTCATTCTTGCTACCTGAATCATTCTCCCTACATAGTGAGAATGTATCTGTATGCAAACAGCTACCTCAGTATCTGCTTTGGCCCAACCCAGGCTATGACAACAGGGGCCAGAGTTGACCCTACAAAACACACCTTCCAGCTTGGATTTTGTAGCTGGATTACTAACAGGCAGATGGCAAGTGAGGTAGAGATTAGTGAAAGCCTGCACCAGTACACTGGTGACTAAGACTCTCCTGAGTGGATTGACAAGAGGTGTGGAGGAAGAATCAGCATTGAGTTTTGAAGTGGTTATAGTGCTCAAATGGTGTGAAGGCAATCACACTTATAATAATTGGGCAGCAGTTTTAAAAGTCTCAGAAAAACAAATGATAACCTAAGAAAATCCTGAGTTCAATAACCTTTTTGCCCAATGCAGGAAAAAAATAGCCACAGGAGAATATGTAAAATCAAATTCTCTCACTCCTTTTCTCCCCCCACTCCTTTATCTTCCCTTCCCTCACGCCCTGATCTCTGCTTTCTTCTCTGACTTTCTCATCTCTTCCCCTTACTGTCTTCCCTTTATCTAATATAAAATAAACTTAAACTTTTATATTCTGAAATATATGTATATATATATATATATGACATTGGTTTTCTTCTTTTATTTAATTTATTTATTGTAAAAATATTTTCTATACATAGAAAATTATTTAAAACATAC
This sequence comes from Galagoides demidoff, assembly GCA_963574575.1. Lineage (NCBI taxonomy): Eukaryota > Metazoa > Chordata > Mammalia > Primates > Galagidae > Galagoides > Galagoides demidoff. The sequence goes on from CAUYQV010063491.1 coordinate 3,245, forward strand.
ACATATAGGTATAGGTATGGCAATAGCTATATAGTGAACGACTGTAGCAACACTTCTGAAATAAAGGACACTTACATTTTACCTCCTGCAAATAACCCACCACTTTCATTCTAAGTAATCATTACTCTGACTTTTATGAAAATTGTTTCTTTGATGTTATTTCCTAAACAAATAATCTTTAATTTTGCCTATTCTTGAACTTTATTGAATAGAAAGATAACATACATAAAAGTATTTATATGCTTTTCCCCCTCTGAACATGACATCTCAAAGATTATCCAGTGCTTGATGATATTCTTCCAGTCAGCCTATATGAGTTGTCAAAATTTGGCATATTTTCTGTTTGTTCAGCGTCAGTGATTGAATATTTGAAACATTACCCCTGGTCTCATTCACATCGGTTTCTGTGGCTCTAGCTTATTTCTTTCCATCACTATACAACATTCCATTATATGAGCACCCCATAATTTAAATACATTCCCTCTATCATGGTGGATATTTGGCTTTTTCTTGTTTGGTGGCATCACAGACAATACTGCTCCTGATTTTCTCATCCCTGTATCCTGCTAGAACTATGCAGTGATTTCTCTGAATATATATCTAGAGCTCTCTTAGGGTTTGCATATCATCAACTTTAATGGGTCATGCTACATTGTTTTTCCAAATGCAATTTACATCCTTACCAACAGTATATGAGAGTTTTCAGTAGTACCATGAGCATACAAACACGTGACATTGTCAGACACTTGAATTTTTGCCAATCGGATGGGTGTACATTGGTTATTGTGTGATAGTATTCATATTTGCTTCCTAACTTACTAACAAGATGAGCAGTTCTTAATTTAATTTATTTATTGGCCATTTGGCTTTTTTCTCTGATGAGGGGGTCTATTTCATTCTTTTGTCATTTTTTTAATTGGGCTGTTTGCAGTTTTCTTATTTATTCAGAGAATTTTCTTTTGTATTTTGGACGAGCCTTCTTTGTTTGTGAGTTGCAGACATATTCTCCCACTCTGTGGCTTGCCTTTTAACTCTTGACTTTGGTTAAATTTCCACTGAAAAACTTAATGCTCGAGCCAGAATCAGGGACTGTATGTATTAACTTTTACTCTGCTTACAATGCAGAGATGCATTCTTGTTTTGAAAGAGTTTCACACCTAAGGGTCAGCTTACCTGCAGGATGAATAATGAGTCCTTAGCTTAATAGTCTTCATAAACGCTGAACAAGTGAAGAAGATAGATTGAAATGATTCCTTGTCCATATTCCATGAGTTAATTTCACCTTGCTTCTCTGGAAAGGAAAACATATGCACTTGCTGTGGACAGAATGGAAAGTTGTTCATCTGTCTGTGGAGTTTATGTCACTGATTTAGCACAGAGGGACTGAAATAATTTCCTGTGCCTGAAAATGCATATGTTTCATTGTTTGGTCTTCTGTTTATTGTTTCCTAAAAGGAAATAACTGGGTTCTTTGGAGTTGAAAATTAAGTAGCTGGTTGAAGAAGCGACTTGAGCTTAGAACTCAGAAGCTACTTTCCTGGCTGCATCGCAACACTTTTAAGGGGAGTCTTGGTGTCCCTGTGGGATATTAGCACAATTTTATTCCATCCTTCCTGTAACTACTCAAGTGCATGACATGTAGGTATGTCATGACCACGTGTGACATGTAAATTATAAGTTCCTCTGCCCCTCTAAAACTATTCAGCATCAACCTTTGCACCAATAAATACACTGAGGCATAATAGCGGATAATTTATGAGTGTAATTTGAAGGAAGCAATTCTGCTTTCTGATTAGGGTAGTAAATAAAAAGTCCAGATCCTCATTGACCCACCACAAAATTCTGCTTTAATTCTTTCCCCCTAATGTTGTTTATGGAAGTAAGCAAACAGAGTCCACCAAAGGTAACAGATGATAAAGAAATGCAGTGATTGATTGCCAAGGACAAAGACAATGGCAACACAAAGAAAAGAAATTATCAGGAGGAAATACATGTGAATAGGTTCAAATTTTAGAACACATTTGTTATTTGTTTTTAGTGTAGTTTTGTTTAATTTTTGCTTTTGAGGGGAAGCTATTTGGACATAGTTAAGCAATATAACTGATAGGGAAAAAATAGTAGGCTGGTGAGAGGGAAGACTTAGGTGGGACTTGCTTTTCAGTTTCATGATTAAGATACTTAGAAGAAAAATTCACTTCCTTGATAAATGAGATATGCTGATACAGACCGAGTGATTCACCGAAGACTGTTTCTCAGTAAAATATCTGCCCTGCAGTCTGCCACAGCAGCCACCATTTGGCGGCAGTTAATTATACTTTTCCTTGGGGTTATACAAATAGATCTCCTTCCTGGTTATTCTTTTAGGTTAGAATTCAAGAAATAATGATTAAAAAAAAAAAAAACCTTGAGAATATGAAAAGCTATGCAAAGACTCTTCAAGGTTTCCGTTGGCCAGAGGTTTGGATTCAAGTTCAGATCAATCTAGAGCCAAGGTGAGATGAATGCGAATTTTTATCCACAGATGACAGCAGGCTCTGAAGTGGAAACTAAGGGCCCACACAATTTCACAAGTGCATTGAAGCTCTGGAGCTGACTAATTTGGGACTTGGGTTAAAACAGTCTTAGAATTCTATCTTTGTAATGTTGTATTTTGATTCTATATAAGAATCCAGAATAAGTGGAAATAATAATAATGACTTTGTTATACCCTCCTGCCAAGATTAATATTTGGCTTACCTCTCTAGCATTATTTTTATTTTCCTATGCACTTTCTTCCATAACAACCATTCAAGAAAGCAAGGCAATTATTAAAATAAGGAAACTAAGATAGAGCTATGTAGTAATTTTCACCGTGCCCTATAGGTACTAAATGTAGAATAACTAAAAGGCAGAATTCCTCTTCTCAGAAGTAGTGTAATTTTAGAACATAATGTTAGCAATAATAAGCAACAGCTAATAGCCAGGCTACTGAGGCCAAGTTAAAGATGAATTACAAAGTAGGTAATGTTTTACCTCTGCCTAATAGGTATTTGATGTGGGTATCCCTTGGTGATTGATTCTAGGACCTCTTCAATACCAAAATCCTCAGATGCTCAAGTCCCTCATGTAAAATGGGGGTATTTGGTATTTGTATGCAACCTATGCACCTCTTCCTAGGTTATTTATAATACCTAATAAAATGTAAATGCTATGCAAATACTAGTTGTTATACTGCATTTTCTTATTTGGAGTATTTTTATTGTTACTTTGGTTTTGTTTTTCAATTATCTTTGATGCTTGGTTAGTTGACTCCTCTGACCAAGAATCCATGGATATGGCGGGCCTATTGTACATGGGAATTATTTTCTCTTTTGATATTCTTCTGTCTCCATCTTGAACTTCTCTGTCATTTCTGGTTCCACCCCCAATCCTCCACTTCCCCATTCTGCCTTCCATAGTGTCAGTCACTCATGCTCAGATGTCAGTCAACTAACTCTTCCTGAAGTCAGGTAATAGCATTTCCTCATGGAGCATTTGCATTCAACAAAAACCTGAGAGATCCCTCAAGATACTCAGATACTATGAGTTTGTCCTGGGGACTTGTCATGGGGCACTCACATCAGAAAGTTTACTAAGATGAACCATGGAATACTGATTTCACTAATTTCACATCTGTGAATTAGGTGGAAAGGGCAATCTGATAGTTCTTCCTTTCCTTCATTTCCCTCCAAATTACTGTGTGGTGTTAGCATTGTGGACAGGAAAGTCCGTGAAATTGGGAGATGGAGTTCAGGCTCTGAACTTTCCTGCACCATATTACCATTTGCACTTCTATTTCATTGTCTGAATTAAGGCTATGTTACTGGATACTTCGTATAGATGAGGCGAAGGCCAAGAAGGATCATACATCTAACCTAGTGAAAGAATAGCGTGTGTCTTTTTTCTTTGCAGTTAATATTCTGGTTTGGCCTATGCAGAAGTACATCTTCTAGGCTACATTCAATGGAATCTTTGTGTAACTGATGGAAAGAAGTTCCAGGGCCTCAGCTCCAACAGCAGCCAAACCAGTATGTATTGACAGGTACCATGAGCCAGGAATGGGTTGTGCCAAAGACTTAACACTTATGGAAACATTTCATCTTCAAGAAACCCAGTATTGCCTATCCTATAGAGGGGGAGGCAGGTAGAGTATTAAACAATTTACTTTTTGTCACTCAGTGAACAACTGGCTCTTGAATTCAAGTTGTTTGACTTTAAACCCAGAACCTGTCATTCTTAGAAATATTAAAAAGAATTTGCTAAATGAAGGGACAATTAGAAAAAGAGTTGAACATTTCTGAAAATTTTCTGGATTTTTTTGGAAATGAGAGATCATCTATATTTCTGTCATAGTTTTAGACTAAGATTTAAATGCAGCTACATGTGTTGCAAGGTCTGCGTCATGCTCCCTATCCACAAACAAGGAATACGTTGCCTGTGACAGATGTTTACATTTTCAATTGAGATTAATTGACTGGCTTTTCCGAATGTAAATTAATCTTAGAGGAAGTTGGGGCTTTGAATTTATCTTAAACATAAAATCCAGTTATTTTGTTTTCGAGGGTTTCCCCTCCATTTTTATGTTCACTAAAAATAATCTTGGTGGTGGGAAAGGAATTTAGAAATATCGGAGGGTGGATAAATGCCTTTCTCAATATTCTGCAGCCTTTACAGCATAAGATAAAACGATTTCTCTTTTCTAAACAGAAAAACAGAAAGTATAGCTAATGTGGAAACTTCTTACCATTTGATTTGCTCATGGCTTTTTGATTTGTATTTTTCTCTTCATAAAAATAAAGAAGAAAATCTCAGGGAAAAGCTATTTCCTAGGACATTATTTTAAAGATTGGTTTCTTTCTCTAGAGGAGTAAAAACCTCATTGTCATCTTTCACGGGATAATTTCTTGGAATATAAGCGGGAGACTCTACATTTATTGTCTTGGGCTTTGTTTGGCTTCAAATGAAAAAAACAAACAAACAAAAAAAACCTACGGTGAAAATACATTTGGAATGAGTTACATTTAGAAATAAGAAGACAAACTTGCCAGTTATAAATTGCATATGTATGTATAGAATATGTCTGTTGATGCGTGTACATATTTATGATTGGTAGTAAGTATATATTAATGTTAGAGGTATGTGTTGTTAAATGATTTAAATAAAAGGATTTTGATAAGACAGATGAAGAAAATAATGGAGGGCAAGTGAGAATTAAAAAATTTACTTTGGGATATTGAGAAAAAAACATTTTCACACTCTAGTTTGGTAAACTCAAAAGAATTTTTACATACAGTATATGCATAGAAATATATTTTCAGCTTGTAAGTTTCTTTTACGTACTTTCTGTGTAAAAGCAAGAGAATGTAAAATAAAAATGGACAAAAGATTTAAAGTCAAATAAACCTGGTTGTGGGTTGAAACTCTCATATATATTATGTCCAACAGAAGCCAGGGTTTTTTTTTTTTTCCTTAATGTATTTTTCAAGAACAAAGATTGGTTAGTTATGAAGTGTGACTAGCCTATTGTATACAACGTGAAAATAATGTAAAATTTCGTGAATGAAAGATAGAAGAAATAAGTACGTGAAAGATAATACTATCTACAAAGGACATTTATTACATTAGGCAGTTTGTGATTTTACAGCATATTAGAGGTTTATCTTCTGTGGTGAGGATGCCAGCTCAGAAGGAAACTTATCATTCATTTTTATATTTTTATCCTGGAAAAAAAAAGTATGTAAGTAATAATACTAGGTGATATAACACCATATTATCCTATCTGAAAAGCACAGCTGGGAAAGTTTTGACTTTCTTTCATAGGACTTTGTCATTTGTTCAATGGTAAATTAATATAAGCATTTTTCTTGGAAGATTGGTAGGCACATACTTCCAAGATGGAGCTGCTGGGGCATTTAGACAGTGCTAACATTTTGTGCTAAATATATCATTGTCTCTCTAAAATTGACAAAATATTGCACTAAACCCTTCAGCCAACTCTCTGAGAAGCTGAAATTGTTACATGAAGTGTTAACTAGAATATGATCATTTCTGAGTGATATTTTATGCCTTTGTAAACGTCTTCCTTCCTTGATTTACTCAGCAGCGGTTTTCAGTTCTCACAAAATAAGAATTATTTAAAGCTTAAGCAATTTAAGCAGTTGCTTTTAAATCAACTTAACATCATCCAATCCTTGCCATCCTTACCATTGAGAAACCGTAAAAGAATTTGAATCGTATATGTGACCAGCTAAAATGAAGATGATTTTATTATTCATGAATACTTTAATATGAATACTTTGGAGCCTGCACTTCTCCATTATATTAAATTATGATGCAACATGAAACTGTCACACTACGTTGTAGACTCGGAGTCCCCGTGGAGTTTCCTTATGTTTTCCTTCAAGATTTTTCCCCTTTCATATCTATAAATCCATTTTTTGGTTCATATCTTTCTTTTGATATCCTAAAGCCTTGATTCACTCTTACTTTTATCTTGGATTTGATGTCAGAAACTGAAAATGTGTTAGAAATAACCTTTCTTTATAATAACATAAAAATTCAGTAGTAGTGGCTAATGGGCTAAGTTGATAAACTCTTAGAGTTGGAATAGACTTTGGCATCAGCCGTGGTGCAGATGTCTTTCTACAGTGCCATGACTTTCTCAAAGGAAACTTTACCCCTGAAAAATGTGACACCTAAAGACCTCCAGAGAGAATCTACCCCCGTGAAGAGTGATAGTCCTGAGCAATAGTGTTGGAATGAGACAGACCATATTCTGTCTCTTTCTAGCTATGGAACTTACCGCTGATTCTTGGTTTCTTTATGCATGATGAGGGTATTTGCACCGTAGTTATTGTGGGAATAACATGATGAAATTCTTGAAAAGAACTTAATATCCCTTGTACATGGTAATCATTATGGTTTTTTTTTATTGTAATGGGATATGTAGTCTCAGGGGACCTCATTCTTCCTTCTGTCTAGAATCTCCGAATCTAGAATTACATACTGGAACCCTACGAGGATTTGTTGGAAGGGTTATCATAGTTGTAGTATTTCAAGATTATCCCCTGGTCCTTGTGTTAAGGAAATATAGCAGATATTTGCTGCCTATGCTTGTCACTCTGGGAAAGAGTCTCTCTTACTGTATACCAAAAGGGCTACCTACCATAGTTTCAAATAAATATTAGAATAATAAATATTTATTTATTTATTCATTTTTGAGACATTGGACACCCTGGGTAGAAGGCTATGGCATCATCTTGGCTCACAGCAACCTCAGCATCTTGGGCTCAAAAGATCCTCTTGCCTCAGCCTCCCAAGTAGGTGGGACTACAGGTACCTGCCACAACACCTGACTAATTTTCTATTTTTATTAGAGATGGCATCTCACTCTTGTTTAGGCTGGTCCCAAACTCCTGAGCTCAAAAATCCACCTGCCTTGGCTTCAAAGAGTGGTAGGATTATAGGTGCAAGCAACTACACCAGGCCAGTTTTGAATATTTAAAAGTTATAAAATGAAGCCTGATAAATAAATAATAACTAGGAATTCCAGGTTTGAATTTTAAATGCTCCTTGAACTCCTTAAAAACTCCCTGAAGTTCCATGCTGAAAGATGGCAGTGCCGAAAGAATGTAAACATAGCCTGTGGCCTGTCCCCCTTCTCTTCCTATTTTAGGCTCTGCCCTGAACTATGAGAGATGGTTCATGCATACCCAGGATCCATGTGCACGCACAACCACATGGTCCACAGTTTTGGGAATAGTGTCCTTGGCAACTCTGGGAACCCAAATTCATGTTGTCTGTGCAATCTGCCTTCAGATTACAGTAGGAAACAAGCCTACCTTCACTCTGGCATTGTACCACCAGGCCCAAGTACCAAAAACTCAGTCTAAAAAGGGAGTATGCAGTCTAGTGATAAGCTATCTCTTTAAACCCTTGAATTTTTTACCATATAGGGAAAGATATGGCTGGTAAAGAAAGAGAAAGGGATCCTGTAAAACTTAGGGTTCAAGGTAAGTACTGTTCCTGTCTGGCTTTAAAGGGCATTATTGCACCTGGTTACTATCACATACAAGGTAGCCTTCAAGATGCCTCTTTTTAAGACAGTAACTCAGGATTCTAAATGAGATCTATGTCCTTCAAGCTGAAAGAAGTACCAACACACTTTATTTTAAATAGCACACTAGGATGTAGTTGAGTCTGTCTTTTACTAACTCTAGACCATGGAAAACTTCTTAACATTTCTGAGCTGCATTAAGAAGAAAATGCGATCATGTATTAGTTATCTGTTGCTGTAAAATTAATTACCTCACATCTTAGCAGTTTAAAACAACAAATACGAGCTTTCTTTCTGGAGTTAAGGAATTGGAAAGTCATTTAGCTACATGATTCTGCCTCTGAGTGTTTTATGAAGTTCCTATCTAGAGGTCAGCTGGGGCTGCAGTCATTTGAAAGCTTGACTGGGGCAGGAGGATTCGCTGTCAAAGTGGTTGACTCCCCTGGGCTGTTCTAGTCACATGTCCAGTTCCCTGTTGGCTGTTGGCAGTATTTCTCAGGACCTTTCCATATAGCACTTTCCATATGGCTGCTTGAACATCTATTTTCATAACACATTAGCTAGTTTCTCCCAGAGTAAGAGATATGGAAGCAAAAGTTTCTTTTGCTCTTTCTGACCTATCCTTGGTCAGAAATCACATACCCATAAACTTTCACCACAACCTCAAAAGAAAGGTGTTAGGCTCTGTTTTTGAGGAGAAGAGTATCAAAGAATTTGTAGTTATGTTTTAAAAGTATCATATACATGAAAATAAATACTTAGGCTAAATAAAGTGCTATATATGCCACGTATTTGGATTTAAAAAAAAAAAAAACCTTCAATGCAGTCCTGGAATTTCCTTTGCTTATTTATCCCAGGAGCTTCAGGACTCTCATAACAATGGAGCTGCTTTTAGTCTGGCATGATATCTCTGTCTGAAATTGATTTGGCTTGATCTTCATAGTCTGGAAGCACTGAAAGCCCATTTCTTAATGAAAATTGGGAATCTCAGTGACATTAAATAAATAGCCAAAAATGATACAACCAGCAGGTGAAAGTCTGAGCTTTCTGTCCTACATGTCTGACTTTAAACCCCTTGATCTTAATCTCTGTGCCATATCATGTCATAAAGACAGATAACGACAGAGAAACAAGATGATAACACCTAATATTACTGTAAGACAATTTCAGGGTATAAGGTGTGGATTTTAATTTTAGCTAACATTTTTTATCAAGGATAATCTTTGAGTATGTTATCTCTATTTTTTTTTTTAAATATTGATGTGGTCTTGCACTGTTGCCCAGACCAGAGAGCAGTGGCACCATCACAGCTCACAGCAGCCTCAAACTCCTGGGCTCAAGCAACAAGCAGTCCTCCTGCGTCAGCCTCCCAAGTATCTGAGAATACAAGTGTGTGTACCATAACCTGCTATTATTATTATTATTTTTTGAGATGGGGACTTGTATATTGCCCAATCTTGTCACAAACTCCTAACCTCAAGAGATCTTCTCTCCACAGCCTCCCAAAGTGCTGGGATTACAAGCATGAGCCATTGTGCCCATCCTGTTCATTTTTTGTTAATTGAGATATTTACAGATTCCCATGCAGTTGTCAGAAAGAATACAAAGAAAGACCTTGTATACTTTGCCTAATGTCTCCAATGGTAAATTGTAAAGGTATAGTAGGGCATCCCAACTTGCATACTGACATTAATCAATCCACTGAATTTATTTAGATTACTTATTTACTTTTACTCTGTCATGTGTGTGTAAAGTTCTGCACAGTTTTATCACTGATGTAAGTCACATATCCATTACCACAGTCAAAATACTGAGGGATTCCAATACCACAAGGATCCCTCCTGTTGCTCTCTTATGGCTGTTCTCCTTGACCTTCTGCTCTTCTCTCCCCATTCCATTCGTTCTAAACTCTAAACACCCTTAGTCTGACCTCCATTTCTAAAATTGCCTCCATTTCAAAAATTTTGTATAGGTGGAAACATATAGTAAATAACCATTTAGGATCCATTTTTTTATACTCTGCATGATTCCTTGAAGATCCATTCAAGTATTTTTATACATTGAGGGGTTGTTTCTTTTTATTGCTAAGTAGTATTACATGGTATATATGTACCACAGTTGTTTAAACATTCAACTGTCAAAGGATGTTTGGATTGATATCAGTTTATGGCTGTTAAATAAAACTTCCATGAACATTCATACCCTAGTTATTGTGTGAAGATATCATTTTTGTAGGATAAATATGCAAGAGTAAAATTGTCAGATTATATGGAAGTTACATAGTTAAATATTGACGAAACTGCCAAACTGCTTTTCAGAGTGTCTGTACCATTTCATAGTTCTAAAAACAAGTATGAATGATCCAGTTTCACCATTTTCTCACCAGCATTTGGTGTTGTCAGTATTTTTCATTTTAATTGTTTTTATGGATATGTAGTTATATTTCACTATGCTTTAAATTTGTAATTCTCTGATGACTAATGCTGTTTAACACATTCCATGTGCTGGTTTCTTTGCCATTTTGTATATCCTTTTTGGACTGTTATGCATTTTGTACATTTTCTGATTGGATTGTTTTGCCTGGTTAAATTTTGAGAGTCCTTAATATGAGATCTAACAATTAAGTTTTTGAACTTGCCACCATGTGCTTACTTTGGGAGCACTGTACAAACGACTCAGTAAGGTTTCATGACCTTGGTATATCAGTGTCTCACAACTATGTTTGTGTCAATGTGTGGTGGTGTCTTGCTGAGTGGCATTCATTGTTGTTGCTTGTTTTTGTGTGCCATTGCAAGAAGATCAAAGCTTGAATAAGAGCAAGGAACAAATATCCATAAATTTCTTGTTAAACTTGACAAAAATGGAAGTGAAATCAGGGACTTATTAGTCTAAATCTGTGCTTTTCAACCTTTTTTATCTCACAGCACATGTCAATCTATAATTAAACTTCCATAGCACACTTAAATTATGTTGATCAAAAAAAAAAAGAATGAAAAAGGATATACTTATTGTGCTTTGAACTTCTTTCACAAATAATTTAATTGATGGTCTTTAAAAATTTCAAGGCACACCTAAGATCCTTTCATAGCACACCAGTTTAATATAACTTCTGAATATTAGTCCTTGGTCAAATAAGTGGTTTCTAAATATTTATTCTTCTCTTCTAGTTTGTATTTTCATTCTCTTCTCACAAACTTTCAGAATGCAAGTGTTTTTTGTAATTTTTATGATGTCAAATTTCTCATTTTCCTTGTATGAATTATCATTTTGGTGCCAAGTCTAAGACCCCTGCCTAGCTTATGTCCCAGAGATTTCTCTTATCTTTTTAATTTTTAAAATTTGTTTTGAATTTAAGTCTATGACCCATTTTAAGTTCATTTTTGCATAAATTTGAAGGTTTAGATTAAATCTGGCTATTATTATTATTATTATTTTACCTGCCATTTTCTAATTACTTAGCCACCATTTGTTGAAATGCCTAAACTTCCTCTATTGAATTGTTTTTGCATTATAGTAAAAATTAGCCAAGCTTTTTTGTAAAGGTCTCTGTCTGACCCCCTTTTTCCTTATCTATCCCTTCACTAATGCTATACACTTTTGATTACTGTGGTGGTATACTAAACCTTAATAGGTAAGAATAATTCCTTTCATGCTGTCCTTTGTCTCCATGATTTTAACTCTTTGACAGTCCATGACTTAGTATAATTGGAATAAGTTTGTCTGTGTGTACCAAAACCTTGCTAAGATTTTATTAGAGACTGAATTAGGGTGGTGCCTGTGGCTCAGTGGGTAAGGCACCAGCCCCATATATTGAGCATGGTGGGTTCAAACCCAGCCCCAGCCAAACTGCAACAAAAAAATAGCCAGGCATTGTGGGGCGTTGTAGTGGGCACCTGTAGTCCCAGCTACTCTGGAGGCTGAGGCAAGAGAATCACCTATGCCCCATAGTTGGAGGTTGCTGTGAGCTGTGTGATGCCATGGCACTCTACCGAGGGCAATAAAATGAGATGTTGTCTCTAAAAAAAGAAAGTAAATCAATAGATCAATCTTGGAAAATTTGACATCTTTATTTTGTTGTGTCTACCAATTCACTCATACCATACGTTACTCTACTTAAGTCTTCTACAGGTTTTTTTTTATTAACAATTAAAGAATTTTTAGGATATAGATCCAGTATAAGTTTTCTAAGATTCTAAGTACTGAATTTCCTTTTTATGGAAGTTATGTAAATAGAGTTGTGTTTTTAATTTTCTGTATGTCATTGTTAGTATATAGAAATGAGATTTTTTTGTGTGTACAAATCTTGTATCCTGTGACTCAGGGAAACTCACTTATTAGGTGTATGGGAGTTTTTGTGGTGGTTTTGTCTTTCTGTGAAAAAAAATCATAGATTTTTTTGAATTTCATTTTGTCTTTTGCAAAAAGAGATAGATTTATTTTTTCCTTTTCAGTTGATGTGCTTTCATTTCTTTTTCTTATACTACTACACTGGCTAGAACTTCCACTCCTTTGTTAAATGAAAGTGATGAGAGCAGATTTGTGTCCCTTACATTCAGTCTTTTCAGGGAAAGCATTCAGTGTTTCACAATTAAGCATAATGTCCACTATAGGGTTTTTGTAGATGCAATTTATCAAGATGGGGAGGTTTTGCTCTAGTACCATATTTCTGAGAGTTTTTGTCCTAAGTGGATATTGAATTTTGCCAAGTACTTATTTTAGTCAATTGATGAGAAAATATAATTCTTTCTTCTTCAGCTATCATGATGAATTTCACTAAGTGATTTTTGAATATTAAACAGCTTTGCCTACCTAGAATAAACCCCATTTGCTCACACTGAATAATTCTGTTTACACATGTTGGATTTGGCTTCTGAATGTATTCTTTGGAATTTGGGAGCCGAAATTAATGGCAGTATTGGATATTGGTCTGTAGTTTTCCAGATGATTTTTTTCTTTTAGGAGTGGTTATGAATTATTATAATTTTTTGATATGTATTTGGTGTGGTATAGGGTAATACTAGTCTCGTACAATGAATTGTTAAGTGCTCTCTCCATTTTTATTTTCCAGAAGAAATTATGTGAAATTTATGTTGATTTTTTTAATATGTGGAAAAATTCTCCAGTGATACAATCTGGGCCTGATTTTTTTTCTTTTGGGGGAAGTGTTCAAAATCATGAATTCAATGCTTCTGAGGGTTATAGGGTAATCTGGATTGTCTCTTTCATCTTGGTTGAGTTTTGTTAGTTTTTAGTTTTTGAAGAATTGGTACTTATCCCCTCCATTGTCGAAATCATAGGCACAGAATTGTTTAAAGTAATTCCACTGTTATCTGTTTGATGGCTGTGTGCTCCATGGTGACGTTCCTTATTTCATTTCAGATGTTGGTGATTTGTGCCTACTCTTTTTTTATTTTAATAATTCCTCCTAGAGGTTTCCCAATTATTAATTTTCTTGAAGAACTGGCTAGCTTTTTGCTCCATTGGTGTTCTTTATTGTTTTCCCATTTTCAATTCCACTTATTTGTGCTGCCCTTGACATTGTGATATCCATTCTCCTTGTTTTAGGTTTACTTTGATCTACTTTTTCTCATTTTTTTAGGTAGGAACTTAAATTATTGGTTTGAAACCATTACTTGTTTTCAATATAAGCACTCAGTTCTATAAATTTTCCCTTCAGCGCTCCTTCAACTGGGTCCCATAATGTTTAATACGTTGTGATTCTATTCAGGTCCTTTATCCTCACCACTTTTAAGTGCCTCTCTCTTGGGGATCACATGACATTACAATTGTTCCTTGAATCTCAAATACTACTTATAAAACTCATAAGGGAAATGATAATCTAATATACATACCCAGAATTTTCTTTCTGTTGTTGTTCTTCCTTCCTAGTGCTCCAAGTTTCCTTCTTCTTTTTCTTTCTGCTTAAAGAACTTTCTCTAACTAGACTTTAAATCTAGAGCTGTCAATAACAAATACAAATTCTTTTTTCTTTTATTTGATAATAGGTTTATTTCCCCTTTCTTAATGTGGAATAGTTTCAACAGACATAGAATGCATTATTGATGGGTCTTTTCTTTCAACACTTGCAAATTATTGGACCACTTCCTTTTGATCTTCCTGGTTTTAGATGAGAAATCTACTGTTACTCAATTTAGTATTCACCTGTAAGGTAATGCATCATTTCTTTCAAGCTGTTTTTAAGATTATTTCTTTATCTTCAATTTTAAAGTATAATTACAGTGTGTCTTGGCATGTATTTCTTCAGATTTACCCTGATTGGTCCACTCAACTTCTCAGTACATATTTGTCTTTCACCAAATGTGAGAAATTTTCATTCATCATTTCTTTAAATACTTTTTTAGCCCCAATCATTTCCTGCTCTTTTTCTAGTATTCCCATGTTTTGAATATTGGATTTTTGGTTTTCTTACTATAGTTTTTGTTTTTCAGTTTATTTTCTTGTCCTATATGCTCTATGACCACATTTTTTCTTTTGGTCATTTTATCTTTGAGTAACATATTGACTACAAAATAAATAATAAAATTAATCAAGTGCATTTTTAAATGAACCATTTGAGAAATTCGAAGGATTTAGAAAGAGATGTTACATATGCTGTTTCAGAATTACTGTCTTCTTAATTCCATGGTAAATATTTACTATGAAAATGGAAATAAAGGAGAAAATTAAAAGAAAAAAGTATACATATTTTGACTTTATAATTTCATCACCTAAAAGCAATTTTTAAAATACTTCCTTCCAGAAAATATATTTAAATTCATTTCCTTTATCTTTTCCTTATACACTGCTTCCTCAGGCACAAACACACACGTTTTTTCTTGCCTTCCCATAAATTTGGAATTCTGGTTACAGCGAGTTTTAATACTTTATATCTGAGGGTATTCTGCTATTTCAGATTGTATAATCATTTAAAACTCCATGTAGAAAAGAAGTTTGGTTGCTCCGGTAGTATTAATAAATGAAATAAATGGGCATAAACTCTCAATTAATGATAGCTAGGGAAAGAAAAGAAAAAGGGTGGCATAATTCTTTTTGTTTCTTCAGTGCTACATTAATGTCTATTTACCTTAATATCCTAAATTTGAATTTATGGATAACCAAGGGTAATCTACAAAAAATAAGGAAAGATGATAAATAAGATTTCATAAAAACAAGTATTAAATTAAGTAACTAACAACTTAGAAGGAACCAGAGTAAATCTAGATTTGCCATTCCAATTTCTTGTTGGAAGTGGTGATAATACACTACACTTTGGAATGTTTGGCAGATGTGCATTTTTCTGTATGTCATTGTCTTTCATGTGGCCCAGGTGAGAAATATAATTACAAAAGGACATGCTATTCCTCTATATTTATGATACTTTGTTTTGCTATTTCTTTTCTGCTCTTTTTATAAATTCTATGCTTCTATTGAACTTATTCAAGCATTATAATGATAAGGTTGGATTGAGTCATTAATGCAAAATATAGCTACCTAGATATTTATGACTGTGTATTTGATAAATGTTTTTGTTTACCACTGTGTTCCCTAAGTGTAAAAAAAAAGAGAGAGAAAACCTTTAAGTTGATTTATTTACAATATCTTGTCAGCTGAGTCAGGGTTTGAGTTAGTATATGGAGTGCTATAACCTTCCAAAGTAAACTTTACAATTTGTTTTCCTATGTACTTATATCACCTGCATGACTTGGAGAAATCACACAAAGAAATATATTGATATTTGGCCTCAATTTCTTTCATTCATTTGTTCACTCATGAGATACTTATACAGGTACTACTGCTTTTCAGACTCTGTTTTGGGTGCTAGGGATGGGGTGGTACATATGTGCATATATATACACACAAACATATATACATATATGTGTATATATTACAGAGTCACAAATTTTATGCACACATACATACATATATACATTTACATATATTATTATTACATTTGGATACACACACATATGTGTAATTTTAACACAGTATTTTAGAGTCTTTGATTGATAATCTTACCCCTAATTATCTTGGAAGTCTATGAGATCATCATATTGCAAAGTATACTGGGAAAGGTAAGTCTCTTCTGTAGTATATGATCTAGCATTTCTAATGCATCTGTTGATAATTCATCCTAACTAATTAAATCTAATATAAATTTGTAGTTATAAGTGATAAATTGGACATAGAATGCAAGAATTCTAAGGGCCAGTGTCATTTAAGAAGAGGCAATGGGTGGAACCTTGCTGAGCTAAATGGTCTATGACCTTTCCATCTTATTATTTACCTTGAGCTATGACAATGATTAAGATGTGTTGCGGTGAACATCCATGTGTTTTAATATCCCCAGTGTCAATCCACTTCCCATTGCCTACTTCATAAAAAAAAACCTGCTTTTGTTTATGAAACAACCTCTTACATGCTCTCAGTGTGTGTGTCAGGTAAAGACAATTCAATCCTTTAACTCCAGTGGTGGAAGGTGACCAATTCTAGCCAATAAGATTACTTTATATAACTGGCCAGACCTATTTGTTCAGAAATGCAAATATGGCCTCATTAAGTTTTGTCAAAGATTTCTATTTGTAACCATTGAAAGGGAAAGAAAGCATGTTTTCTTTGTTGGATTTTTAAGTTAGTAGAATAAGTGCAAAGGTGCAGGTTGCCATTTTTGATCTTCAGAAGATCTGTGTGACAAAGGATGGTGGAAAGTAGAACTAACAAAGAGAAAAGAAAGGACAGCATCCTGATGACTTTATGTAAGGCCATGTATCAAACTCCGACTTAAACAATTTCACCCTTGAACTTCTCACTTTTTAATTATATCGGTATTAAATGCAACTACCAGAGTTATCACTTAATAGCACCAGAGCATCCACCTCTGTCTCAACATTCCTAGAAAATGGGCCCTGGAAGTTCATGTTTTGTGTTTAATGGAATCTTTAATCCTCGCTTTGGTCCACTAGGAGTGTACTCATGTGTCTGTTCATGTGTAAATATATACACACATACACAAATGCACCTACATGCATGGTTAAGGAAATTGTTAAGTGTTTATACTAAGAAACTATGATTATCTCTTGTTCTGATATGACAGGATCTGCTAGTAGGCTGCCCAGGGTGAGTGTTATAGAAACACTGTGAAGTCATCAGACACCAAACCTCCTTCTGTCTCTCTACTTGGCTCTCTCTTTGGTATTTATAACTTGTTTTCATGCTCATTTGAGGGGTGCTGGGTCTACCACCATCATGTTTATGTTACAGGCAGGAAAAGAGGAAAAAGTACATGGTAAAAGGGGAAAAAATACAATAAGGGAAAGAAACCTAGCCTAACAGGACAAAATGTATCATGTTTCAAAGATTTTTTATTTTTCAGAAGCTTTCCAGAGGCTTCTTGGCCACTTATTTACAATGTATTGACTAGAATTGTGTCACATGATGACCCTTACATGTGAGAAGCTGAGATATGAGATGTTTTACCTGCTAGTTAGGAATAAAGAGAGAATGGATTTTACAAAGACACTATTCAGTCTCCTATAAGCTGCATTTCATTGCTAGTTATTTTTTCATTTTTTATGATAGGTGGTTTGACTAGATAAATAAATCTGAATAACAAATAGCTCTAGTCTCCAACAACCTGCCCCCTCTAGTCTCCAAAAACCTGCCCCCCACTAAATCAGAATATCTGATGTTGGTGGTCAGAGATCTTTGAAATCCTCTGGGTGATTGTCACTATCACCCCAACTTGATGGATTTGAGTAGATGAGATGTGAGGTTCCATCCAGCACTTAAAAGGAATTCCATAATTTAAACTGTCTATCTTCTTATTTGTTTTATAGATATTTGTATTGTTAAAAGAATAAAAACATTCAAATTAATCAGCCTACACTGTCCTTAATTTTTAATATAATCTCATTGCTTTTGTTTCATATCTATCTTTGATCTTGGTTGGCCTGTCTTGAACTCTGGTGGGAAGTTTAAAATGAAATTCTAACTCTTCATAACCAATCTATGAAACGTATTTTGTTTACCTTCACAGAAAGAAGCAGGCTGAGGTAAACTCTATGAAGTAAAGATGAATAGACAGCTCAGGAGGCTGTGCCTGTTTTTCCAGTCATTGGAACTGTGGTTTAAAAGTTGAGGAGATGTAAGAGGCCCCGAAAAATGCAACAGCACAGGCACACCGGGATCCTACAGCCTCAGGGGCCTCCAGAATCCAGCTGGTCTGGTCTGTTGGTCCACGGAAGAAATAACAGGACTTGTTTTCTCTATGTGGACATAGTTTCCTTCAGTTCCCAGAAAGGCTGGAAGGCGATCTAATTGCTGCATTTGAGGCAATAGAGAAAAAAATAGTTAAAATATCCAATCAAGAATCCCCAAATTTGCCAGAGGACAAAAATGTTCTTTTCCTCAAAAGAGTAATCCTCCCAACAGTAGGGGGAAAGACCAGGGAAACCAGAAAGCCATTTTGGGATAACTAAAACTCAAAACGGTGATCTTCAGAGAAAAAGGGTAATTCAGATAATGTTCTAATTGAAGTATTAAAGACCCATTTTGCTGCTGCTGTTAATTCCCATCTCTTTTGCTTTTGCACTTATCCTCTAAAAACATGAAGCTGACTAATCTGTGTAAATGTAAGTTAGCAAATACTTAGGAACCTCTTAGAGTCATAAACAGGGTGACTTTCAGAAGAACTAAAGAAATAAATGTGAAGGGTAAACCTCTAAAGGTAATAGAGGATAATGTAGGAGAGCATCTTTATAGTCTAGGAGTAGCAAGGGACTTCTTAAACCACACACTCAACACATATATTAAATTATGTTACAGAAAATAATAGATCAACTAAATAATTGATAAAAATTAAGCACTTATGTTCAAAGCATATTACCATGTGTGAAGTTAAACAGATGACAGATCGGCAGATTTTACATATCTAAATTTGATAAGGAACTGATTTTTAGAATTCAAAAAATTCCGAATGGAATGTAAGTAGAAAAACAGGCAAAGGATCCCTACATAAAATTCACGGAACAGGAGACTCAAAGCTTATGAAGAGATTATAAATTTGTTAGTAATTAGAAAAATTTGAACTAATGCATCAATAAGCCTATAACACTTGTCAAATGGGTGAGATGGGGATGACCAAGATGGTAGGATCCAGAAAGTCACCTGCATCATTTTGGAGAGGAATTCAGCAATACTCAGTCAAATTAAATATGAGTCATATGACCTGACAATCTTGGCACTGCATGCAACCTATAGAAATTATGTCTCATGTCATAAGAGGATTTATATAAGGATGCTTATCAAAGTGTGATGAATAGGAAATAATCTGGAGATCACTGCTGAGGTAATAGGTTAGTTAAATGGAACCCTCTCTTAAGGTCACCTAGAACCATACCATGTGACAAAGATATTTTATTGGGATATGCAAGAAACAGGTAGGAGTATGAAAAGTGTCTGACGAAATGGAAAGTATTAGCCAATTAAGTCTTTATTGTAAATTCAACAACCAGTTACTAGAGCTCACTTACCTGGGGAAAATTATGGAGGCTTGTCTAGAACACCACACAGTCAAGAGAAGACATGTCTGGAGAAGTCATATAACAGTGAAGGTCAGTGAGTCATTGAGGATTTCTCTAAAGAGGCATCAAATCCTTAACTCATGGTCATGATGTGGACAGTGATGCGGTCTCTGGAGGACAAAAAAATCCTCAGGCAATGAAATGGGAGTATGTGCATTTGGAATTTCACAGGCATGAGTTGATATGGGAAGGACAGAGGACACATTTGGGGCCCTGACTGTGTCTGTAATACATACTAAGCGACGGTAAAAATCAAAGAAGTTCATACACACAGAAACCTGAAAGGATCTTAAACAGTTATGAGTGAGAGAATACAGAACAGATGAGCTCTACAGTACAGTCCCATTTATGTAAAGTAGAAATACACACAGAGGAAAAAACAAGCATACAAGATACATGAGAAAATGTGTAGTGGGACACAAATCACAAATAAAATGATTATCTAGAGAGAGGGAAGAAGAATGAGACTGGGAATGGAGAATTTTAAAAAAGGGTCTTTGAAGGTTTCTTGATATTGTGTCATGAACTGAGAAACAAAACTAACAAAATTATCTTGAGTCGCCCACAAAAGAAGAAAAATAACCTAAGGGTTCTTAATTCCATTGTTTTAAAATCTCTTTTCTTATACTGTTCATCTCATTAAACCTAAAACAATAGGGTTTACTCTTGGTGTGGAAAGAATCTGGAGACTATTTCTTAAAATTTGGTACTGAATTTAAGTATAATAATAAAAACAAATGTTGCCATTTTAGCATGCATAAGGAAACTAAGCTGGCAAACTTATATATACAACAACAATAATAATAATAATAAGACCATTGTCTAACATTTACAGAGGACTCACTGACTTAGTGGAGAAGTCATATAACAGTGAAAGTCAGTGAGTCATTGAGGATTTCTCTAAAGAGGCATAAAATCCTTAACTCATGGTCATGATGTGGACAGTGACTTAAAATTTATGAAAAATAAAATCAAGTTATTTATGGTATTTTAAATGCATAAATACCATATCAAAATGAGCAGAAAGATATCTGCCCTACATTTCCTTTAAATTCTTCCTGTTTCCGTAGTAGATATACTGCATTTTTGCATACATTAAAGTGTTATAAAATGTTTCTTTACCTCAAGCGAACTTCCTAGAAAGTTGCAAGAAACTTGATATTTAGAACAAAGAAAGGCTTTAACAAACATAATTTTTCTAAAGAAACACATACACATTCACATAAGACTATTATATTGTTAAGATCCCTTAACCCTTTCTTTTAACACTTGAATTTAATCTATTTATATTTAGTGTTATTACTTATATAATTGTTTTTCCCACAGAATTTCTTATCTCAGGTAATGGCAACTCCATTTCCCATTTCCTTAGGCTAAAATCCTGAGAGTCATATCTCATTTCTCACTCTGCATACGCTTTCTCTCAGCACCTCCCTTTACCAGGCCCCATGTGATCTGATTTTCAGTCTCACTCTCCCTCACCTCCCTCCCTCTTCCTCTGCTCAGCCATAGGAACCTCCCTATTGTCTATTGCATTTGCCCAGCTACTGCCTACCAATTCATAACTTTGGCACTTGCTGCTTATTCTCTCTGGTATTTTTAGTTTTAAATTCAAACTTCACTTCTTCTTTTTATAATGTCCCCTTCTCAATGAATTTTCTCTGGCCACATTATTATAAATTATCTTTCCCTCCGGCACTTTCCACCCCCTTCACTGGATATGTTTCTTCATAGAAATGTTTTGATTTAGTTTACTATTATATATCTCACATTTATTTGCTTTGTCCTCCCTTCACTAAAATATAAGTGCTGCTAAGGAGGGAATGCTATCTCCCTTGCTTAGTCCTACATCTTGTATTTAGAACAGTGCCAGGAACCTGAGAAATGCTCTGTGAGATTCATCCACATGTTGTGTTTAATATTCGTTCATTTATTCTCAGTTAGGTGTAATATTCTATTCTATGAAAACATCCTGATTCATTTATCCTTTTGACTATGGCTAGATATTAGGCTTATTTTCAATTTTGGGTTATTAACAATTCTGCTATCACTGTGATTATGCATTTTTCTGATTAAAAAAGGTGTATATTCCTGTCAGGTATATACCTAGAAAATTCTAGATCATAGGATATGCCTATGTTCGGTGTGAGTAGAGATTGCCAAATGATGTTTTCCAAGTGGTTATATCAGTTTACATTTGCATCAGCCATGTATTAATTTTATGCATAGTTAACAGTACATTTTATTTTTATTTTTATTTTATTTTTTTGAGACAGAACCTCAAACTGTCACCCTGGGTAGAGTGATGTGGCATCACAGCTCACAGCAACCTCCTACTCCTGGGCTCAAACTATTCTCCTGCCTCCGCCTCCCAAGTAGGTAGGACTGCAGACACCTGCCACAACGCCTGGCTAAACAGTACATTTTAGAAATATGGTGATTGGGTGGTACCTGTGGCTCAAGGAGTAGGGCTCCAGCCCCATATACTGGAGGTGGTGGGTTCAAACCTGGCCCTGGCCAAAAACTACAAAAATAAATAAATAAATAAAGATGTATGTTTTAAAAAAAGAAATGTGGTGATTATTATTTATTTTCTCTATCATATTTGTGCATAAAATAACACCTTGGAGTATTTTATTTTGTTGTATTTTATATCCGTGGTCAGCTTTAGTACTGGTTACCATTTTCTACTGAGACTTGGATGCAAGATCAAAAGGAGGGGGAGCCTCACCTCACAAAAGCAAACCCTGTAACCTAATCATTTGTACCCTCACATCAATCTGAAACATTTTTGGGGGGAGTTTTTGGCTGGGGGCTGGGTTTGAACCTGCCACCTCCGGCATACAGGATTGGCACCCTACCCTTCTGAGCCACAGGCACAGCCCCAATCTGAATTTTTTTTTTTTTTCAAAGATGAAGAGTGGGATTACTTTGGACAAACCGTCAACCACTTCTGGTCCCTTTTCCTCATTTGTTTTCTTGCTAGATGCAACTAGATAATAGCCCCCTCTCAGCAAAAGGAATACCCTAAATTTGTTCCTTCAACAAAACTTAGAGCACATGTCCCTCCTATAGCTCAGAAGGATTAACACAAATTAATTCATGCTCCTTGGCTGTCTTATTTGATGACTTTCCACACAAGCCTTCCTTCCTTCAGCCAAAATACTTCTGTGGGCAAATGCTCCCCATGATCATTTGAGAGTTGGTGAGCAAGCCACTGGATTCAGCAAAACAACTTTTAAAAAATAATATCCGGGCTCGCCAAACAACAATGATGGCTGCAACCAAAAAATGGCTGGGCATTGTGGCGGGCGCCTGTGGTCCCAGCTACTTGGGAGGCGGAGGCAGGAGACTCGCTTGAGCCCAGGAGTTGGAGGTTGCTATGAGCTGTGATGCCATGG
>CAUYQV010063494.1:0-24177 GCA_963574575.1 Galagoides demidoff
CCCAAGAATAGAAAAACACATGGAAATTCAGGTGTTGAGAAGAATATATTAATTAGTGCACATGACTTTGGTTTTTCTTAAACTTTATTCAAATTAATATGAGGGTACAATATTTAGGTTACACTGTTCTCACTTCCAGGGTAAAGTTCCATTTGTAGAAGAGCCCCTCACCCAAGGGGGGCGTGTTATACACCCTCACAATGTGCACAGGAGGTGAGATCCCACCTCCTGCCCTCCCTCTGCCATACGTCCTCCCCTCTCCCGCTTCCCTCTACCCCCAAAGTGCACTATAATAGTGTTTTATTATTCTTATAAGCATGTAATTATTTATATATTGATTTCATATTAGTATGGAGTACATTGGATATTTATTTTTCCAATCTTGCAATATTTTACTAAGAATGTATTTCAACTCTATCCAGGTAAATGTAAAAGATATAAAGTCTCCATCTTTTTTTTTTTTTTGCAAGACTGATTCTCTTCATTTGTCTCCATCTTTTTTAATAGCAGAATAATATTCCATGATATACATACCACAGTTTGCTGATCCATTCATGGGCTGATGGGCACTTAGGTTGCTTCCACGACTTGGCAATTACAAATTGAACCACAATAAACATTCTACTGCAAATGCTTTTATGGTAAAATGATTTTTGTTCTTCTGGGTAGATACCTAATAATGGGATTGCAGGGTCAAATGGAAGGTCTATTTTTAGATCTTTGAGGATTCTCCATACTTCTTCCCAAAAAGGCTGTGTTAGATTGCAGTCTCATCGGCAGCACAGAAGCGTTCCCTTCTCTCCACATCCACGCCAGCATCTAGTGTTTTGGGACTTTGTGATGTGGGCTAATCTTGCTGGGGTTAGGTGATATCTTAGAGCGGTTTTGATTTGCATTTCTCTGATAATTAAAGACAACGAGCATTTTTTCATGTGTTTGTTGGCCATTCGTCTGTCGTCCTCAGAGAAGTTTCTCTTCAAATCTCTTGCCTACTTATTGAGAGGGTTGTTTGCACTTTTCTTATTGTTTAATTTGAGTTCTCCGTAGATTCTAGTGATCGGACCTTTGTCAGATTCATAATCTGTGTAAATCTTCTCCCATTCTGAGGGCTGTTTGCTGTGTTTGTGGTACTCTTAGCTAGTTCATGTGACTTTGGAATCATCTATAATTAGCATTGGCTGATTCAAATGGTTCATGTCTTCCCAATGGGTGAAGGTGGGGAGGAGAGAGGGGATGACTCTGTTTGGGGAGGATCTACATCAGCAGGTGTGCCTTAGTGGCCTCACCTCCTCAAAGCCAGCCTCTAGAAGGCAGGAGAGAATCAGAACCCAGGAGACTGGGGTAGGGAAACTCTGCCAAGGACAGCCACCTGCATCTGGACTTACTTTCTTCCAAAGTGTGCTGGGGTTGGGGGTCTCCCTTTCAATTTAGAGGTAAGTGACATATCTGTCCCACAGGGCACTACACGGCAGCTGACCAGCACCTGAGAGGGGCACAGCAATGGGACCCCCTGAGCACATGGGCCATACCAGGAGACCAGCTAGCCACAGAACCCTGGGCTCCTCTGGGACAGTGAGATGTGGGTGTCGGGGAAATGTTGGGGCATTTCACTCCTAAGACCTTGGAAGCTGATGCTTCTGCAGCCAACATTGAGGGTTCAGGAATGTGAGAGTTCCTGGTCCACAACAACCACCTGCTCCCTATAACCACTTGCCAAAGGGGCTGATGCTGAGGGGTGGGTAAGGAGCCACCTGGCCAAGGAATGTCTCCAGGTAGCCTGGGATAAAAGCTAGGTCTCATCTTGCAATTCCTGCAGACACAGACACACCAGGAGCCCCACCTTCCCATGCAGGCACAGTGGCCTGGCTTAAAGGAGGTTAACTTTCATTCTAAAAGGCTCCAGAGTCTTACGGTTTATTTTTTAGTGGTGATTGTCGTTGTGTTGTTTTTTTTTTTTTAATTCACTGCTTGGTTTTGATTCCTATATCAATCTCTTATTAGCTGTGTGGTCTTGGGCACGTTACCTAACCTCTTTGAACTTCACTTTCCATATCCATGCAATGGGCAGAGAACAACCACAACCCTCAGGTCAAAAGACTAAGTGAGATACTGCAGAGAAAGCCCTTTACACATCATGAGCGCTCTTGTAAACCATGGCTGTTGTCAGCCACCAGAGGTGCGCACACCTGTAATCCCAGCACTCTGTGAGGCCGAGGCAGGCAGATTGCTTGAGCTCCGGAGTTCTAGACCAGCCTGAGCAAGAGTGAGACTCTGACTCTACTAAAAGTAGAAACATTGAGACAAGAGGATCTCTTGAGCCCAAGAGATTGAGGTGGCTGAGAGCTATGATGACACCACAGCACCCTACCTAGGGCAACAGAGTAAGACTGTGTCTCAAAAAAAAAAAAGGATCCTCACTATCTTCCCCTGTCATGGGCATCTGGCCTCTTTGCCCCTGGACAGGAAGAGCTCTCTCCTAGCTCCGCCCTTTCCTCCTCAGCAGTCTCATGTCCGCTGTCATGTCTCTCTCACGGGACTGGAGCAGCAGGTCTAGGAGCCGTGGCCTGCCAGGTGGCACGGAGCAGGCGGAGCCAGCAAGCCCTTTCCACCTGAACTGCCAAGGCGTGCAGTCCCAAGGCGAGGCCTGCGGGCCGTCACGTTTAGCGCTGGGTCCTCCCCTTCCCTCTCCTCCTTGCCTTGCCTGCCCTGGAGGACACTTTCACAGCCACCGGCTGCCTCCGTCAGGCCCTGACTCGTCCAGCCAGCTTGCCTTGGGACCACAGCTTATCCAAACATCTTCATCGCTTTTCATAAATTCAATACCTCCTTATCAGCTGCACCATCAAGAGGAAGGGCAGGAGGGGCTTGTGACTGAAGTGTGGGGAAGAGAAGCTTTAATTAGCCTCCTTGCTCTGCGGGGTCACCCGCAGTTCAATCGCCTCCCCTGCCCGTGCTGCTCCCGATCACACAGTGAGTCTGAGGCTGCAGCTCACAGCCGTGCTGCACCTGGCCTTCACCGCTGGCTTCTGCTCCCTGCTGCCAGGGCTGGGGTTCCCGCCACCAGTTGTGTGCTGAGCAGAAGTCCTAAAAGTTGGAAATGGAAATTAGCTGGCATGATCCCTTCGATACAGGGGTCCTCAAACTTTTTAAACAGGGGGCCAGTTCACTGTCCCTCAGACCATTGGAGGGCCAGACGGTGGGCCCCGGGACAAGTCAGCTGCTAAGCAAGACAGGCAGAGGTGGCAAAAACACCCAGGGGGCCAGATAAATGTCCTAGGCGGGCTGCATGTGGCCTGCAGGCCGTAGTTTGAGGACGTCTGCCTTAGCACATCAGCCCTGCTGCTGAAGCTTCGTTCCTGCCTCCCTAATCTATCCACATAAACTGATGCAACAAAAAACCCTAACCCGGGTCCCTTGAACAAACTCACCTTGCAGAGAGCATCAAAGCCCCTGTGGGAACGCAAAATGCTTTTGCCAGTCCCCCCAAAAAGCAGACTCCAAGAGAATGAGGCAGAGCAAGAACTAGTCTCAACATCTGGATTCTGCCCCCGCTTAGCTCTGGAGACTTGGAAAAGTTTCCTCATCCTCAGAAATTAAAAGATGTGGATGATAATACGTGTCCTCCCTACCTCCCAGTGCTGTGGGCCCCGAGCAAGAACATATGCAAATAGGTTTTCCCATGTGCCAAATTCTAAACAAATGATATGTATTCCTAGCCATCTAGCCCACTAGGCATGTGGCAACACCTTGCCACAAATACCAGGCTCAGAGAAGGGTTCTTTCCACACTTGCACATCGGCTCAACTCTGCTATTTTCCCGAAGCCCAATTTCTTACATGAAGGCCCTGACTTGTGTCCTTAGCACCTTGCTGTGACAGTTTAAAAGCTGGGGCTCATTTTTCAGGGCATACGGACACAGCTGCAACCCCACCTCCCGTCACCTGCTCTGTCTGCACATCCAGCCAGTCAAGGGCTGCACAGAAAGCCAACACAATTGTGCCCAGACCCCTGCCTCATGCTTTACGGAGGCCTCCAATTCCCAAGGTAATTGAATAGCCCATCAATGCTTCTGTCCAAGGGTCCTTCCCAGCACCAAGCCCCATCCTAGCTCCTAGAAAAGCTCGTTGATTTTTTTTATCAGAGTTTCCCAGGAGGGCTATAGATAGTGACACCCTAGGATTTATTATCCAGCTAGGACCATCTTGGGCAAATGGTCATGGGTTTTCTAGATCTTATAGAGATCTTTTCTGAAAAGCGAGTGCTCAAAGATGCTGAAGGGGTGAATTCTTCAAACATCATGTTCTCTAGGAGAATTGGAAACCCTCATCCTTCAACTGGGTTCGTGAAGGGACCTGTGGGGTGGAGGGACCCGCTGGGGTGGAGGTGCCACATGCTCCACTTGGTGTGCGGCACATTAACATGCAATGAGTGTCAGACCTGAGAAGACGGAGCTAAGAGGAAGGGACACAATCCCAGACTCCCCGAGAGGTCCCAGCCCACGCACTCCTGATTATGATTGCAACTGGCATGTGTGCGTTATCCAGCCCTTCCGAGCGCATTCTCAGGCTTTTTCTCTTTTGATCTGAAGCAGATAACGCAGACAGGAGCATGCGCCTGAAAGGCCACCCTGTCAAACAGCACACTGGCTGAACAAGAACAAAGCCCATAAATGAAGAAGGATGTTTGCACTGTGCTTCCCGCTTGCCTGAAAACAGGAAACTCAGGAGGCCGACTCTGGCAACATTTCCACCTCTTCTTCACCCCAAAGCTACAGAGCCGAAGACGTTTCATTTTCATGACTTACTTCTTTTTAAAGGGGGGCACATCCCTTCCAAGACACTGGGTGTTTTTCTCTTCATTTTGCTGCTGTGATAGGGAACAGTGTCCATTCTGATGGGCAAGTTAGGATCAGTCGCAAGGGACTGTCTGCGGTTCTTCTCACCTGACATGCAACCTCTGCTGTCTTACCTGCCCCAGCACCTGTGAGGGGAAATTGTCACCAGTAGAGAATGCCAGCAGTTGACCCAATTGGGGCAGGCTCCCAGGGCTAAGGACTTGAGAAAGGAGTCAGAGGTGGCAGGCTCTGGAGGCCATGACAAGGGTTACAAAACTACAAAACTGACTTGTCATGGGGATGGGATTCAGGAAGAACTGGAGAAGATCTCTCCACCTGACAGAGGAGGACCAGGGACTAGACAGCTTGGAAACCCAGAGGCTGAACGTGGCTGAGCATAGGAGCGGGAACAGCAAGTATCCTGAAGCAGCACACAGGACCTGGGCCAGGATGGCTTTATGAGAGTCTATTCTGCAGCTTCTTATGGTCCTATAGTCTAAATTCTTAAAATGGAAACATGGGGGAAGACTTAAATTTTTGTCTCAGACAGGGTCCTCTAGAAAATTGGAAATCAGAACCAATGCAGTGTGTGCACTCACACGAGCACACACATACACTCTTTCTCTCCCTCTCCCTCTAGAGACAGAGAAAGAGAGATGATTTTAAGAAAGTGGTTCAAGCAATTGTATGGGATGGGAAGTATTGCTGTAGGCTGGCAAAAGCTGATGTTGCAATCTTGAACCAAAATCTGTACAGTAAGCTGGTAGGCTGGAAACTCAGACAGAGGTTGGTGCTGTACTCTTGAAGCAGGATTTATTTCTTCCTCTCTGGGAAACCTCAGTTTTTGTTCTTAAGGCCTTCAACTGATTAGAGGAAGCTCACCCACATTATCGAGAGTAATTTTTTTAATTCAAGCTCAGCCGATCTGTAGATATCAACTACATCTACAAAATACCTAGGTTAGTTTTTGGTCAAATGCTTGGGTATAATAGCCTAGCAAGGTTTACAAAGAAAACGAAGCATCACTGATGACAAGGTTATTTTGTAGGCTCTTAAGAGTATGAGAAGCAGGTTCCACCCTCAGTGGATACTTTTTTGATGGGGGGACCACATGCTTTCTAAATCCCCCCCTCCCCCATCATGAGCTGCTAGAGTGAGCCGGTGCCCAGTCCTGCCTCCCCAATGAAGTAAATTCAGGAAATAAACTCAACATTGTGGAATATCACCCCGCAGCTTAAAAAGAATCAAGTAGGTATATAGATTGACAAGCCAAGTAGGAGAACTGTGCACACGCTATGTCTTAGTCCTAGCAGGGTGCTGTAATTAATATACCATCCACTGAGTGGCTTATGGCAATTTATTTCTCTGGAAGTTGGAAGCTTCCAAAGCTTCCAATTCTGGTGAGGGCCCCCTTCTGGGTTGAAGACATCTGACTTCTTGCTGTGACCTCATGTGAAAGAAGTGGCAAAAGAGCTGCCTCAGGCCTCTTTGACAAGGCCACTAATCTCATTCATTGGGGTCCCAACCTCATGACCTAATCATCTCCCCAACTCCCCATATCCTAACACCATCATCTAGAAAGGGGTAGAATTTCAATATATGAGATACCATGAGGCAAATCTATGTTTTACAAGCTCTATGTTTATACACATAAACATACATATATGTGTGTATGTATGCATATTTTAAAATGTCTAGGAAAAAGGCCAGAAGGAAGTGCACCAGCCTGCCTGAGTAGTTACCCTGACAGTGAGATTAGTGGTGGGTGGGAGACATTGAATTAGTCGACACATGTATACCTGTATTGTTTTATTTATTTCCAACCAAATAGATGAATGTTGTAATATGTCATCTATGTAATTTCATTATAAATAACAGTAACAGCAACAATAATAATAAAAGAGAAAACAAAAGAAAGGGAGTAGACTTTTGGTTCAATATTTGGTAAGCTCACTTAAAGGTAAGGATTCTACTGGGCATTTCCTTCCAAAGGGCTAATCTTAGGTGATCATCCCTAATAGTGAAACATGGAATAAAGCCAATCAGCTGAAGAAGTTGATACTGAATAAGGAAACATTCTCAGCCATGAAATAAGTCCCTCAGCAATGCAGGGCATTGCAAGAGATTGAGTCACACCATGTTCGGGTCTGTGCCAAGAGGAGACACTTGATTACCCATACTCTCAGGTATGAGAGCTAAGGAAGGGATGGTAGGAGAGTCTCTTCTGAATTTACTTGATTTTTGTTTTCAGGAGTTATTTGGGGGCCCTGTGAACTGTCAACATTAAGCCTTAGAGATGAGAGCAGCTCTCTTATCTGTAGACTACCTACGGAAAGGGAAGGCAATGAGCAGTAACTGAGCATGGACCGGCCAGGCAGGGTTTGAAGGGTTTTATGAACATCATTGTATTTCTTTTTTTTTATTTGAGGTAGAGTCTTACTTTGTCGACCTGGGTAGAGTGCTGTGATATCATAGCTCACAACAACCTTATTCTCTTATGCTCAAGTAATTCTCTGGCCTCAGCCTCCCAAGTAAGGACTATAGGTGTCCCCCGCAATGCTTGGCTAGGTTTTCTATTTTTAGTAGAGGCACGGTCTCACTCTTGTTCAGGTTGGTCTCAAACTCCTGAGCTCAAGCGATCTACTCACTTTGGCCTCTCAGAGTAGCTGGGACTACAGTCATCTGCTACAAGGCACAACTATTTTTAGAGACAGGGTCTTGCTCTTGTTCAGGCTGGTCTTGAACTCCTGAGCTCAGGCAATCCACCAGCCTCGGCCTCCCAGAGTGTTAGGATTACAGGCGTGAGCCACCATGTCCAGCCTCATCATTGTATTTTTATCTTCACAACTAGAGATGTGGAAATGGAAACAAAGGGAGATGAGGTGTGTTTCCCAGGATGACTAATGTGCAGGGCTAACATTTAAGCTGGGGCTCTCTGACTTTGCAGTCCCTGGGCACCTGCCCACATTAGCATACCACCTAGCTTATAGATGAAGATGCACTGACTTCAATTTGGGTTTGATGGCTTTTGAAACCCCAAAGTGGCAGTCCTTCAGTATGCTTCTGTTCTGTGGGCTGTTCCACTCTTCCCACAACTGAGTCTGCTTCCTTGCTCTCCTGACTCCCCACAAGGGGGTCTGACCATTGCAAAAGAAGGACTTGCTAATGGAAAGGCGTGAAGAGATTCATCTCCCCCACACGCCTACATTTCTGTAGCCTTTGGGGATGGAAGATAGTGCCAATGGCTTAGTTCTCCCAGCTAGCTCATCCTGGCCCATATGAAAAAGGGAATGGGCCTTTAGATGAGTTAAGAGAGGAGCTGGGCTCTGGGTAGGAAGGAAGGATCCTCAGAGCAGGTGTGCTTGGGGAGTAGTTTTGAGATGTTTAGCCAATGTCCTCTTCCATCACTCCACACACAATATGTCCTTGCACGTCACTGAGGTCCTATGGCATTTGCTACATTAGAGTATGGATGACACAGCAAAAAATCAAAGAAATGTAGTAGAACCTCTGTAAGTTGACTGCCCGAGGGACTGTTACATATTGCTCAACACGGAGGTGGTTAGCATAAGAACTAGGCCTACCACGCTGATACGTACATGGGGTGCTTCTCCAATCTATGAAAATTAGGTCAACTTAAGGAGGAGGTCAGTACAGGGAGGCGGTCCACTATGGAAGTTCTACTATATAGGAGAATACATTCTGATTTTGAAATGCACAGCAAATAAAATAAACTTGGGAGAACATAGGATGAGGTCGATCACAGCAGCTCTTAGATAAAGCCTGAGTGAGATTCTCTGTGTTTGAGGGGCAAAGGGAGCCAGACACAAAGTAGAGGGTGGGGTGATATTCTAGGAACCAAGTAAGGAGCACTAGGGGGGGTGCCCTAATAAGCAGACAGATGCATATGGCCCAAGGGACCCCTGGTTGGGAAGCAGACATAACAAGGCAGTGACTGGTATGAAGTGGCAGCCAAAGACCCCGTGGGAAGTTCTGAAGATCTTGGAAACGTTCAGTGTGGACAAATGATGCAGGTAGAACAGAACACACCATCCTTCCCCTAACAGCAAAGCACTCTGCTAGCCTTCCCCATTCCCTGACATTAGATGTCACACCATCAAAAGGGGTATGACCCTGAAATGCCCCAGTGCCAGTGAGAGCTAGGAAAGTGGAGTTCTATTTCTTACATTTCTGAGTTTGTAACTGAGCTTCACACCTGCTGTCTGAGCCAGAAACGCCTCCCCAAGACAGATTCCACCACCCCTTCCTCTCTGCCCCACCCTCCACTGCTGTGCACCTGCCCCACCGGCATCTCTGCCACCTGGAAGATTCCTCCGTATCACTGCATCCTCATAGTCAGGCCTGTTCTTTTAGAATCTTGGGCTTCAACCTGCTCCACCAAAGAGCAGCAGCCCAGGTGACAAGGCCAGCCTAGCCCAGTTCCTCTGGAAGAGGAAAATGTTGGGACAGGACAGGCTAAAAGTAAAGGACAACATTCCCCCACCCCAGTTTCTGGGAACACTGTGTCTCAGGTTTATTCGGCTACCTAGGACGGTGGGTAAACCCAGACCAGAAACCATTCTGGTCTGAGAGGCACCCGCAATCCCTGGCATGTGCCTTCGACCCTCCTCATAGTTCTGTTTTCCTTTACTTCTATGATCCCCTGGGCTGCTTCTCTCTCTTCCATCTGCTTTAAGAGATGCCACCCAGCCAACATCTTCTGATACTGCAAGAAGCCCCAGTATCATGATATTTTTAACTCTGGGAACCTTGGAAGCATTGCAAGGTGAACAACAGTTTGAGATGCGCTGGAGCAGTGGTTCTCTGCCTTTTCTTCCTAAAGGTTCAACATTTGTCTTTCTATGATGTTGTTTGAGCTCCCACCACGCACCAGGCTTTGTGGTAAGGAATGGGATCCGTCACAAGCAAGATCTACAAGGTCCCAGCTCTGGAAAAATGCACATTCTAGCCCAGAAGGACAGGCTCAGAGATATGTCACCTAGATCTCCCCTCAAGAAGACTCTCCCTGCCTGGCTCAGAGGAACACCACGAGCTGATAACTTCCAGCAACTAGTGTCTTCAAAGTCCTCTTCAGCTTTCAGGCTGGGGTCACATTTTTCTTGAGGCAGCCCCCACCCAGGACTGAGCAAGATGGTGAGGTAAGGGTCAAGTCTTTTCGTTATTGTTTGAGACAGAGTCTCACTCTTTCACCCTGGGTAGAGTGTTGTGGCATCAGCCTAGCTCATAGCAACCTCAAACTCCTGGATTCAAGTGATCCTCTTGCCTCAGCCTCCTGAGTAGCTGGGACTACAGACACCCACCACAAAGCCCAGCTATTTTTTCTATTTTTAGTAGAGTTAGGGTCTCACTCTTGCTCAGGCTGGTCTTGAACTCCTGAGCTCAAGCTATCAACCCACGTCAGCCTCCCAGAGTTCTGGGATTACAGGCATGAGCCATCATGCTCGGCCCCGGAACAGGTTTTTCCACTCACAGGGGTCTAGTCTAGTGGGCATTCCTGCTGTGAAGCTCCCCACGGGCTGGTAGAGACTGTTTGGGTTGTCTTCAACTCCTTCTTTCCCCCCTAAAGGTGTTATTGCCCAATAATCCCCTAACTCCATCTCCACATTGGCTTCCTAGAGAACCCAACTGGTATTGGGGGGACACACAAAGGACTGCAGAGAGTGACAGGTACCATAGAAAAAGAATGGGGCACCAGGAAGGAGGGGGACTCAGTAAGAGAAGGCCACAGTAGCTAGACGCCAGGGGCAGCCAGCCTCTCTGAGAAGGGACCACGTGAGCTGAGATGTAATGAAGAAGAAGAGCCAGCCACACTCAGGGACAGGGTTCCAGGCAGCCAAGGAAGGAAGGAGCAGGGTAGAGGCAGAAGGAGAGGCAGTTGGAGTGGTGAGTGGCGGGAGAGTTGAGGAGGTGATTGCAGTTGGACCAGCAGAACCCCAGGAGTCCCATTTTCCTCCAGAGTGTGAGGGTGATGGTCTTGTGCACAGCACAGCCCCATGAGCAAACCCAACGGTGATGAAGCAATAAAACACGGCAATAATTTGTCATCACCACGCTGCTTGTGGCCTATTGGCAAAAGTGGCCAACCCAATCCAGGCTGTGACCTGCCTGAGACAGGGTGGCAGTGATGGGCAGCTCTGGCCACTCAGAAAAGCATCTTGGAAGCCCAGGGAGTGAAAAAGACGGTGCTATGTTCATACCTGCTCTGATTTGTTTTAATAAGTGAATCATTCACAAACCTCAGGGTGTTAATCACAGCCAGTCACTTGTTCCCCTGCTCACGGCTGAGGGTGACACACTCACATGTCATGACAATCTGGATGAGAACTGCTCCCTTGGGGATGGGGGAGGAGGTGAACTGGGTTTCAGAGAGTCTTTCCATAAATCAGTGGGGCATTCTCCACTGAGAATATGCGGCAAGGCCTAAGGACAACTTTGGTTTTTACTATTTGGGTGTGGGAATGCTGGAGGTCAGGGGGGCTGCTAAACATCCTCCAAAACATGGCACAGTCCCCACCACCAGGAATGATTCAGCTGCAAAGGTCAACCCAGCCAGATGAGTTGGAGAAATGCTACCCCGAACCATGAAGCAAACTGTTCACACCTCTGAACCAAGAGATGCTTCTGGCAGGGACCTTCAGCAGAGTTTGGTAAGAACAATCTGTAGGGGTTTTCTTAGTGTAATTCTGCAATTCACAACACAGTTTCTGTCTCCACCTTCCTTCTCCCTTCCAAGTGCAAACCAGGCCAACCCTGCTCAGCTTCCGAGATCAGATGAGATTGGGCGGGTCCAGGGTGGTATGGTCATAGACTGGGCCTTCCTTCTTATGATTGCTTAAATACCATGAAAATCTTCC
The DNA here is from genome assembly GCA_963574575.1 of Galagoides demidoff. Taxonomy (NCBI): domain Eukaryota; kingdom Metazoa; phylum Chordata; class Mammalia; order Primates; family Galagidae; genus Galagoides; species Galagoides demidoff. Next base: position 11,710 of record CAUYQV010063494.1, read on the forward strand.
TTCAAAGAAAGAATTTTAACCTCTAAGGCTGCAGATCCTCCCTCACCAGTGATCGTCTAAGACTGGCTGATAATATAGATCCAGCCAGAAACAGGGGGATGGACAAGATGACCCCCCTCCCAAAAGAGGTCTTTCCCAGCTAAGCATTTCTGTGATAATAATGTACAATGTGGCAGAGTGCTACATTTTAATTAATTTTAGTGCCTTTCAAGACCACAGTTATTATTATAAAAATACCGATAATACCAAACACATGTGGAAAGTATGGCACCGGCTGCGGCCCCGGAGACCGGGGGACCTGCTAAGTCATGTGTCATTGGGGTAGTGAGAAATCAGCAGGCCCCTCCCCTGTGCCCTCTGAGACCCCAACACCCCCCTCAGTGGGCTTGCCCTCCCTCTGGCACCAGCCAAGCCTCCCCCCTACCTTCACCAAAGCTCAACGCTCCTCTCCCTCCCCACAGAAACAGCCAGGGTGGGTGGGGTGGCAGGCCCCTGGAAATCCTAGTTTAATGATTTTATTAAGAAGGAGGGGGGCAAAGAAATGACGCGTTCTCTCATTTTGGAAGAATGCTTCATTATCTGCCTTTGCAGAGTGTGAAACCCCTCGTTGGGCTGCAGCCAGCCCTGAATTATTAAGTGAGATGCTCAAGCATCTGCACCTTCCCCTTCCCCAGGCCCCTACCCACTCTGCTGGGGCTGGGGATGGGGGGTGTCACAGTCCCACCACCAGGTGAAGGCTGGGCAGGCCCAAGAGCTGCACAGGCGTCATCCACCCAGGGGGCCAGGACCCCCTTTGAGAGCTCTTGCCCTAAAATACTCCCCTTGAAACAGGACTCATCCCATCTTCACTCTTGCAAGACCATTTCTCCCGAATCCTGGGCTTTTCCATGTTGATCACTGCTGGTTCCCCAGTGCCCCTTGACTCATGGAACAGCCTGGCTTCATTTCAGAGGTTAGAATGTTCCTTCCTAGCCAATACAGAGCTAGAGGCCCTTGCATATCGTGGCTGAATGAGAGACTGCAAAAGTCTTCTGCTCATCCACTGTGATCATCTCCTCTCAGAGGCATTGTTGTCCCATTTTACAGATGGGAACACTGAAACCCAGAGAGGTTACGTGGCTCTTCCGAGGGGACATAGCAATTATAAGGCAGGGGCACCAGGTCCATGGAGCTCCCTAGTGCACAGTCTCTCGATGGCCGCACACTGATCTGCCCCAGGGACAGATAAACCTCAGCTTCTTCCAACAGTGCCCCTTCATGGATGGTCTCTCCAATCCCAGGACTCATGGGGCCCTCAGGACAAGGGAGAATCTATGGTTCTGTGCCAGATAACAGCACCCATAGTCAGATGTCCACCTTCAGTTCCACAATGCTTGGTGTAGGCTTGGTCCTTCCCAGTTGTCACACATTGCCTCTCCTGCTGGGCCTTTTCCTGCATAGAAGCCACATCTCTGCCAGGGGTGTCCAACCTGAGGCCTGCAGGCTGCATACAGATTACTAGGTGGCTGTTTTGCTTATCTGTAGCAGCAGGTATCTTGAAACTTACGCACGGGACCTGTTTTATGCTCATCAGCTTTCATTAGTGTTTGCATATTTAATGTGTGGCCCAAGATAATTCTTTTTCTTCCAGTGTACCGTGAAAAGAAGAAAGGTTTGGATACTCCTGATAGCCCCCATCTTCACCAGCACGTCCTCCTCTACACTATCTGGAGCACTGAGGGGCAGGACAAGCTTCAACTTCCTCTATGGAAAAACTAAAATCTTGTTTCTTGCTCAAGTATGGGAGGGTTTGATCAGCCTCACCCTCCAAACAAAGACCTGGGGAGTGAGTTTCTTCAGGACAGTCCCTTAAGAAGAAAAAAAAAAACTAAAAAATAAACACCTGTTGGCACCATTGTACTTGGTACGATTAACTCATTTAATCATTAAAATGACTCATTAAGTAGACACTGGTATTAAACCCTTTGTGTGGATAGAGAAACTGAGGTGCAGTGTTGTCAAGTAACTTGCTCAAGGTCATAGAACTAGCAAGTGAGGGAGGACTGTTTAGACCATTAAAACCAAAACTATGACTTGGGGCATTCAGAGGGCAGGAGAGTGATCATCGCCCAGGTAGCAGAGATGTCTCAAGAGGATAAAATCACCTTTTCATTATCTGAAGGGCCCAGTAGCTGTGAGAACAAAGCAATGGTGGCTCACACCTGTGATCCTAGCACTCGGGGAGGCCGAGGCAGGTGGATTGCTTGAGCTCAGGAGTTCAAGACCAGCCTGAGCAAGAGTGAGACCACATCTCTACTAAAAATAGAAAAATGTCACGACAGATGCCGGAAGTCCCAGCTACTCAAGAAGCTGAGGCAAGAAGACCAAAGGAGTCCAAGAGTTGGAGGTTGCTGTGAGCTATGATAACATCATGGCACTCTACAGGGAGACAGAGTGAGACTCCGTCTCAAAAGAAAAAAAAAAAAGAACAAGGCAGTGAGTATCTCAGGGGATTAATCCGCCATATATACTATGAGCACATTACATTATCTGCCTTTGATTTTCTTTTCCACAGCTGTATGAGGATCACTGATGCTGGCTGCTGTGATGTACATGCCTCAGATCTCAGTGGTTTCATACAATAAAGGTATATTTTTTCCTTCCCATCATAGTCCAAAGGGATGTGGGGTAGGGAGCCTGCCAAGTAGGATTCGAAGTGATTCAGGGTCCCCAGCTTGATTGCTCTCACGGTGCCGCCCTACTCTCCAGCACAAAGCAACGTGAGGATATTTCACAGGGCAGGACTGGACGTGGAGTGGCTCAGCTCTACCCATACTCCATCATTCAGAAGCCAGTCTGATGGTCCAAGCCAATGTGGGCTTCCAGTGTGCCTAGCTTCACTAGGTACTGGGGCACCCAGTGTTAATCTAACTCAACGCCTGTGCTGTTCCTCTACTGCATGCCCTGCTGGTCTCTCCAAATGTGATGCTCAGGGCTGAGCCTACTCCTCTAGACGTGCCCTGCTCCCGCCAGAAGACCCTGTACCATCACCTCTCTGGATCTGGACACCATATGTCTATTAAGGCAGCCTACAAATTATATTTCAGCATTTTTAGCAACAGTCACACTGTTGGATCATATTATGCTTGTGGTCAACTCAAACCTCCAGATCCCTTTCATGTGAACTGCTGCCAACCGAGGGCTCTCTAATCTAGTTCTTTTGCTTCTGAATTTGAAACCACATGAAATTGAACAGCAAGAGTTGAATGTCTTCCATCTTGTTGGGTTTGGCCGAGCATTTGGGTCTACGGAGATTATCAAGAATTCTGACGCTTCCCTCCATCACAGCGGCTTCACTTAGTGTCATCCTCAGCCTCTCTCCACCTTCAGGGAAGTCACCGGTACAAATTTAAGACGAAGATGGATTCCTGGAGCACAGCTATGATGTGATTGATATCTTGGGTGTGGTTGTTTAAGCATCTGGTAATCTGCCCAGCAAGACCATTTTTAACCAGCTCACATTCACTCTGTTACCCAGACAATGAAGTCAAGTAAAACCTCATTCATTTAGTGCTTACTCTCTGAAAATATCTAATTTCCCCCAATAGATCATTCTTATTGAATTCAGTTCGCTCTAAACCCTAACTAATCCATAGTCATGGGGACATCTGAAGTCATACAGATTATTATTAACAGAACCCAAGCTGGAATGTAGGTGTCATGAATTCCCAATGCTTTCCCACCATCAAGAATATAAAATGCACACAGTGTACCAAGAGACAGCCACAGCACATGGCCCTGAGCAGAAACTGACCCCACTAACGTGGCGCCATGTGGCTGTTGGTACCTCCTCTGAAATGCCCACATATTTTCCAGCTTGTAACTTCCCATCCATCAATCCACCTCTCTGCCCTTCCAATTAGAAAGACAAGAAATATGACTGCCAAATATCGTGTTGGGCAAACGACCCGGAGTCGTTCAAACTTGACTCACATCACATACATGTTCGAGCTCATCATGTGCTTGGGGAGAGGCCCCCTGGGGACGCCCGTGACAACCAGGTTGCACCTCCACATGGCTGAGAGGTCAGGCTCAGTGAGGAAGGAAGGCTGGTCTGAATTAACCAAACCCCTTAGCTACAGAAAGCTGGGAAAGAGAGGGAAGCTTGTTTGATTTCTGAGGACGTAGGGCCTCTGCTCTGAGAGCTCGGCCAAGAAGAGGTTCCAAGGGAGCTGATAAGAATCCGCCCTAATTAACACACTAATTGTTTCCAAATAGATGTTTCTAAGGGCTTGAAAGGCCTGTACCTTTGAGTAGACCAAAAACCTCCCCCTCTCCATGAAATATTGTTTACACCATTAATTCCCTGGACAAACCCTTTCATTACAGAAAACAAGAAGGTGAACCTAGGACATAGTGAAATTATTCTGAGTGCTTAATGAACGGAATCTCTGGTAATTACAATAATTTTTTTTTAAATATGAGCTTGTAGGATCTTAATGGAAAATAAGAGAAAATCATCCAATTCAGGAAAATTTTTTCAAACTCTAGAATTAGATGTCTTTGGTTAATCTGGCTTGTTCAGTGCTAGCATATCTAACCAGATCACGTCATAGATAGGAATCAGACACTGCACTGTTATCTTAGTTGATCCTCCCAGGAATTACATGAACAGGGAGAGCAAATTGGCCCCATTTACAGATGGGGAAAGTGAGGCTTAGAGTGGTCACGCAGTGAAGACACAGTCTGGACAAAGCCAGTACTCTAACTCAAGCCTTTGACTCCAGCAACACTTTTAAGATGATACAGGTAGTGACTAAAACCTACAGGTTTTATCGGGGGCCCAAGAAAACATTTGGAACCTTAGGGGGGGAAAAAAAAGGTATTGGCTTCAGAACATTAAAAACTATAAAACCTATTTTTACCAAATATTTATAAAATAACACTGTTAACCAGCCAAGGGTGATTTAACTCAATTCTCCAATAGTTATCAGTGAATATAATAAAATCTGAATCAAGTACAGAGTTACCCCTCTCCCCCTCCCCCGCTCCGCCACGGAGTTCTTGGATCCCAGGTGAGTCAAATCCACAGACACAAAGGATTTGAGGGGCTGACTATAGATCTGTTTCCTTAAATCTCAAAGTCATAAAAAATTACAAAGGACCCCTCCTCCCCCCTCCCATAAAATGATATTTAACACAGTGTGTGGGGACATTTTAATGCTGTTGGTAGGATGCAGGGTGAGGCCACCACAAATGAGAAGGCTTAGGAGGTACTAATTTCTGAAAACATCCATGAACGTGGGGCCTCGCCTTGTCAGCTTTCTGCCACACTGCATGGTGGAGCCAAGTTCATATTTCTCCGTCCCCGCAATGAAACATAGGCCTGTTATTCTTCGTAATGTTTCCATTAATTTACCCAGAGATATTTTCCATATCTTTGCTTACGGTGTCCATTCAAGCTGAATGTATAAAATAATATTTCTTTATTATAAATAGCTGACAATACTCTAAAATTAGGGATTTTAGAGTGAGTCTGAGGGCCCTGGAGAGAAAGTGCTATTAGCTTATGTCGTATTTCATGATGAGTGGGGCTTGGGTGGAACACACTGGGAAATGGACTCTGTCACGGGGTCGGCAATAACTTGGCCCAGCTCAAAGGGACCAGATTGCCCCTGGGAGCGTGAACCAGGCTTTTTCAAGGAGGAGCTGGAAGGGTCTATGGCACAGAAAGTTTGCCAGACTTCACATCCACCCACTTTCTATAGAGAAGTCACATGGGAAGCTGGCAATCACCAGAGCCCTGGCTTCCTGGAGGCAGTGTCCTGGGCACTGGCTTGACAGCCGGGAGGCTGTCTACCTCCTGTGAGACCTTTTGTCTCTATTGGAAGTCCAAAACCAACTTCTTGATTTAGAGAAATTTTCAGAGAACCCAGCTGAAGGAGGAGCGGGGTGGAGTCTGAGGGGAGGGTCGAGCTCCCAGGAGCTTTGCTGTTCACCACTTGAAAAAACACCAGCAGCACCTGACACTTTTAGGGTATTTTTTAGGAAGATGCTGCCAAAGGGACATATACCACCTTGACTCAATTGTCATCCTAACTCTGAAAGCTACTTAAGACAGGTTACATCAATTACAATAAACAGGTGAGGCTCAGAGAAGGGAAGGGGCTGCCCCAAAGCCACGCAGTGAAGCAGGGTTAAGACCTCCACCAGACCCAAGGATAGTCCTGCTTTGAGGACACGATGGCACTGGCCCTTTCCCAGGCCTGAGCCTCCCTAGGGTGTTACCAGCTTACATCCTCCACTTCAGGATGCAAAAAACCAGAGACCCAGGCCTGCTGGCAACGTGCCCTAAATTACCCAAGCTCTTGACTCCAGAAGAGTGTTTGTGGTCTAAGACCTGGTAACTTGAACTATGCTTCTCATTTTTGCCCTTTAAAGTAGACCAGGAGCCTGACTCATGGTTAGCTGAGCTGGAAGGTGCAGCCACTCCACCCCTCCATCCTCCTGCCACAGCCATCCCTGCCCTCTGAGCTCCTGGTGGAGCTTTCTAGCTAGACTCAGCCCCATTCTCTCCACCATCAGGAATGTGATATGGCTTCCAGCCCTACAATGGTTTGGGGCTCCTCATACAGGGGTAGCCCACAGCCTATCGTGGGCCCACCTTACATCCCCAACACAGGTAAGTCTCCAAGACCCCTGAGACCCACACGGCAAACACAGGACCCTGCCTGCTAGGTGATGGGCATCTTGAGGATATTTGGGGGACCTGGCTCATCTCTAAAACCCTTACCATGTCACTGTATCTACCCCACAGGCATTTGCTGCTCCCCCCAACCCCCAGCCAAAGTCTGTATTAGGCACCCAGGTCCTTGAGTCTATGCCTTCAAGGAGCTCACGGTCCCGTGGGCCAGCTGTCTAAGGAAACAACTACTATACAAACTGGTTCATATGACTGGAGAAGCACAAGGCAAACTGTAAACCTAAGAAAAAACTTGTGTTAAACCCATATGATAACCCAGCTTGGAGCTCCATGCATCTCACTCACACGGCCTCCTGCTCCTCCCACCACAGCCCTTCTGAGCTCACCAGCCGGCAGGTGAGGAGCTAAGACCAAGCCCTGTTCTTTCCAAGTGTAACACAGGCTAGGTGATGAGGGAGTGGAGTCGTAAAGCTGGTTTACATTCTGCTGGGTCAGTCTGGGCTGGCCCGTGGACAGAAGCTCTTGCCCAGGTCCTTGCCAGTTGGTGTGGTCTCCTGGGAGGATGGTGAGGACTCCAGAGACCTCACCTCAAGTCACTTTTTCCCAGGCATGTTTCCCTAGAACCATGGACCTGGGGGAACAGGAGATATTCTCCTGAGAGCCTCCCTTACCCAAAGCAGTGTGGTGGCCCGGAGGGTGAACTCCAGATGCGGGCTTCTTGGGACCCAGCGGCCTCTGGGATGCAGAGCCATGAGGATGAGTAGCTGAGCCACCAAAGGGCAGGTCTCCAGGCCTGCAGGAGCGAGATGCCACACTGGCTTGGCGAACTTCCCGGAGGACGAGACACAATGCAAACCTCAAGGCTGGTTGTGTTATTCCAGACGCCAGGCTGAGCTTCCCTCCACAGTCCCATTAAGGCTCAGCTGTGCCCAGGGAACGTGTCTGCACATGGGCAGCCCCAGCCAGCCTCCTGGAGCACATGGCCAGTAGCAACCCAGCCCTGTGACTAACTGCCGGCTCAGGCCAGCTTTTCCCTGGGGAAGGACAGCTGTACCATGGTCACTTGGTTCCAAAGGGGTCCCCAAGGATGGGGTCTGAGGGAAAAGGGTTTGTGATACCCACCTGCAGAGGGCTCTGGGTACAAATCACAGAACTGTTCAGGGGGAGGGGGAGGACCCGCAGGACACTTGGTTCGGTACTGAGTATTTCACATTCATTTTCCTCTGATCATTTGAATCATGCTAAAAAGTCTGATTCATTCTCAGGATGTGGAAACTGAGGCCTAAAGAGGCTATGTCACCTGCCTAAACCAAGGTCATCAGCCCAAGTGACAGCACTGAAGTCAGAGGCTGATTCTTCTGGCCCCACCATCCCCATTCTCCTAAGGCATAACCTTGCCTGAATTAAAGTACCTCTTCCACCTCATCCCACCTCCCTTGGAGAGAAAAGATTTTCAAAGTATCCGAGGGGCAGGGACTGGGGAAGGACAGGGCTAGAAAATGGTGGCTGAGAACTGGGGCATGGCTTAACTATCCAGGTGGCTCAGAACAGCTGTGGGTACATGGAAGGGTGACCGCGAGCCCAGGAGAGGAAGACGGCGACATCTGCAAAGAGGGCACCTAGGCTTCTCTGGCTGGTCTACACTAGACACTCTTCCCCACTGAGGACCTCCCCGGTGCCAGGTTCCATCTCCTGCCTCCTGCCAGTTCCACAGAGTCCGGCAGCAACCTCTCCACCACCCGTGGAGGTGGGTGGGAACACCGGTGCCTGGCTCAGGGCGGCCCCTGGAAGCTCTGGTCACGGCTCACTGCACTCAGCCATGGGATTAAAGGGGCTCAGAGTGAGGACAGCCTGCACGGCTGGGCCTGCTGCGCTCCTCTGGAGCAAGGCCAGACAGCCCTGCCTTCCTCCAGGCTGGCTGTGGGGGCACCTGGCAGCCGGAAGGAGCTGTGGATGGAGAAGAGGGGCTGAGCTGGCCTCAATCTTTTCTCCCAGCTGTCAAAAGGACAGGGCTCCTTGGGGGCTGGAGGTAACCTTTCCTGGGGAGAGAAGGGCTCCCGGATGGTGTGGGCTCCTGGACAGGGCCTCCCAGTCCCTGCCCATCAGGGCGTCAGCTTGCTCAGCGGACAGTGTCCCACCCGGGTCTTGTTTAGGGTGAATCACTGGGAAAGAGACCTGTAACTGAATCCTGCAGGAAATCACAGGCCAGGAGCCAGAAAAAAACCAGGTCAAGCCTCATGGAATCAGGCCACCAGGAAGGCAAGCAAGGAGCCCAGCGTTTATGAAGTGTCTTCTCCACGCCGGGCAGACTCAGCACATGGAAAGTGGCGGTCTTCCAGGGAGGTCGGGCGCAACCTTCTGCACATAAGCCAAGACCATAAGAGACTTGGGGTGGCTCTGTAAGCGGCAGGTGGCACAGCTGGAGTGCAAATCCAGGTATGTACAACTTAAAGGTCAGCACTCCTGTGGTCATAGCCAAGACCATCCCTCAGTAATTCTGAGATGGCTCTTCTGACCAACACCCGCCTCTAAGCCCCAATTCAGCAACAGAATGGCAGACAGCAGAGATGTTCTTGGAGCACACCCTGCCTTCATTCTAAGAGGCCATGGACTCTGGGGCGCCAGAAAACACAGCCCAGCTCGAATCCTGCCTCTGCACCCAGGCTGTGTGGGACCTCAGGCAACTGTCTGAAGGGTTCTCTGCAACAACATCACAAGGGTTCTATACACTTTGGCTCTTCCTATCATTATTATTGTCATAAATATCGACGTCGCCAGACCTTCCTTCACTAAGTGCCCTCCTCTGAACCCCAGCAGAAAAGTAGGTTTCCAGGCAGGTCCCTCCACCACCAGCAGCAGGAAAGGAGGGGCCGAGTGGTGGAAAATAAACACTCCTCTGAAGACCACCCACTTCACCTGCTGCCCCACCCACAGCCAATGGGGCAAATTCCTCCATTCAGGGCAAACATGCTTTTCTTCTTGGAGGGAGAGGAGGCCCCACACTACCTCCCTGAATTTCACTCCCGCTCTCAGGAGCAGCTCTAGCTGATAACCCGGGGCAGGAGTCAGGAGCCCACCTGGCCTGGGGGACTCAAAAGAGAAAATTGGAATCAGACTCAGATACCCTCAAAATGTGCCTAAAAACTGGGCCCCCCTTATGACTCCCACCTGGCCCAAGCCCAGACCGTCTTGGGATGTTGAAAGTTCCGTCTGTTGTGAGAGACGGTACCATCTTCCCCTTCCTCACTCCTCACTGGCCCCCATCAGACAATTTCTGCAGGCATCAGGTTCCAATAACGAAGCCGTGTTCCTCCATGGAAGCCTCTGTGGGTCCCCCGTGCCGCAGCCTTTTTTCCTGCTGCTCTTTTCTTAGAGGCTCATACCATGGTGGTCTCTGCACTCCTACCCTGGCCACCCCCAGCCACTCCCAGCCAGCGCCCACGGGCACCAGCAAACTCCTCTGGAACTGGGGTTTGAAGGAATGAATTGACTTCCAATTCTCAAGGTGCACCTCCTTTGTTTCCACCCTTCGTGATGACTCCCCACAGCATGCCAAATAATACCCCATTTTATATGGAAAACACTAAAATAGGATCACACCTTTTAAAAGATATTTCCACCTCACAGCCTAAAATCAGACTTCACCTTTCTGCATTCCCTGCAACCACCACGCTGGCCCCTACCCCACACACGCACGCGTGCGCGCACACACACACACACACATGCACACACCCCGTTTCGCTACCAGACTTCCCTAAGCCACTTTAATTGAAAAGGCATGATTTAGGCTAATTGACAGCAGATGGGTTCGGCTGCAAAATGTAGAGAAGCATTTGTTGAACATGATTTATAGCAACGAGGCAAAACTTTCTCCTTTTTATATCTTTCTTCGAGCTCCGAGGCCAAAACAGCTCAGCAGAAATGAGAGGAGAAAAAAAAGTAATTAGTGTTTAATTTTTTAACAATTTTTAACTCCCTTTTTAATTGCTTTACATAAACCTGTCCTAGAATTTTACAGCCTTCAAATCTCTGTCTAAGTCTGGTCCTTGTTTCTGGTTTTAATTACAGGGAGGCTTGTCTGGCACATTAAATTAGAAGAAAAATACACACACACACACACACACAATTTCAGAAATATTTCGCTATTGGACTCCCGACTGAACATCTAATATTTCAGCGTGCGGATGGGAAGGCGCTGTGCGGGAGGAGTTTGGTAGGAGAAGGTGTGGACCAAGTGCTTCTGTGGCCTTGTTGCATTGACTGAAAACTGTCTCCTGATGTCATTAGGAGGGAAAGAGCAGGAGGACTCAGCGTCTGACAGGCCCTGGTGGCCCCTGGACGTTCTGAGCTGCTGCCCATGCAACTGGTTTCCCCAAATGGCTGGGTATACACAGACTTTCATGGGCGCTGGTCCGATTTAAGGTTCTTATTTCAAAACTGGGCTGTTAGATCTCACGCTCACTTCTTTGGGGTCCGTATTATGGAAGACAGCCCCCAGAGGGACTGGCCATGTGTACAAGACTAACCAGAGTTCACGGGAGAGAAGAACCCAGGTACCAGGTGGTCTCTGACATCCAAGTCTACAGACTCGTCACAGAGAGGTCAAGTGAAGTCTTGGGTTGACCCAAGGAACTTTCTGTACTGTCTGAGATGGAGCCACCAGCCCACATGTGGCTGTTTAAATTTCCATAAATGAATGCTAAATTCAATTTAAAATTCCCTTCCTTGGTTGCAGAAGCCACACTTCAACAGCTCAGTAGCCTCCTGAGGCCCTCAGTGGCACGGAGAGGGGACATTTCCATCTCGGAGGACAGTTCTGTTAGACAGGGCTGTGGATCGCTGGTTAAGATCTTTGCTATTGAAAGTGTGGTCTGAGGTTAGGCAGTGTGGGCATGGCCTAAGAGTTGCTCAGAAATGCAAGATCAAGAGCTTTGCCCAGGCCCGCCGACTCTGAATCGGCATCGTAACAAGCCCCCTGGGGGTCTGAGTACACTGAAAAGCCTCTGGCCTGCCCACTGGTGAGCATGAACATCTCAGAATTTCCCAGCACCACCTGGACAAGCCCTTCCCACCTGCAGATTGCCTGTGCCTGGGTTGGGGGCTTATGGCTGGTGTCTCTACTTCCTTTAACCTTTTTGTATCTTTTGGATTTCTGCAGTTCCTTTTAGGTTTAAAAAGATCCTAAGAAAATTACTTTTCGAATGCAACGATTTCGTAAAACATCATCGGACAACAATACGAAGACGTCCTCATATCCAAAGCCCTGCCTGCCTTTACCATGTGGAGGCTTCATCTGCCCTGCTGACATGGGAACCTGCAGGGGACCGAGGCCAAAATCCTGAAGCAGTGGCTGGCCGGGGCCTGGAGCAAAGTAGAGGGAGAAATTCTCTTCCAGGTGAGCCTGCAGGCAGGGGGAGGGCCTGAAGATGGCAATAAGGGGTGGCATGTTATAAAATGTCCTCGGGACATAAACCCTGCCTGGCCCAGCCCCGATGCCCTGCTTGAGTTCATTAGCATGGAGACCCCCTTGGCAGCCCCTGCCCGTGTGCCTGCCCGCCCCTGGGTTCCTCAAGGACTCCTGCTGGGGGCCGGAGGGCTGCCTGGCGCCACTGGGGGAGCAACTTTGGGGATGGAGCCAGGCCAACACTGGCTCCCCACACATGGTCATTACCTCCCGAAAACCCAGGAGTTATTACAATTAAAACACATTGCAGGGGGGAGTGAGGGCTGTGGGGTGGGGGGAGAACCCTTTAGGAAGGAACACTGGGATTAAAAGAAATTAGAGC